>JANBPO010000404.1:0-11860 GCA_024336825.1 Amorphophallus titanum
GTGGCGAGTGTACCTCTACGCTCCAGGCGTGGGGAAGATGACCCTGGCCAAGTACGATAACTCCCGGTAAAATTAATTACAATAATTACAACAGAGATTTCACTGCCCACTCCACGCAGGGAGGTAAAGAGCTACAAGTGGGGCCCAGGAGGACCGATCTTGGGTTGACAAGCAGTAAGCCGGAGGGGCTCTCGGGGTGGAGACTGGTTGCTGGCCCGACTCGGTACTATTCTGATTCGATTCCAACTCGCTAGACAACGAACAAAGGCCTCCAAAGGGATGTTATCCTCCTGGAGTCTTATGAAGGCAGCGCTTGGCTAGGATGATGGCGGGACGTCCCTGGTCGATCCTTGGAAGCGGCGGTCCCTAAGTCAGAGCTGGTGTATTTTTTTGCAAGATTTAACTTGCTGTTGCCTTCGTAGGTCTGCTCACGGAACAGATTTGCGTGACCTGGCGACAAGAATTATTGCGCCCAGATCCGGTGGCAGATCGAGGCGAGATCAGTGCCATTGGATAGAGGATTCAAAGGGCTACAACATATAATTATTTAAAGACCATCCAGAAAAAAGATCATAAATGAGAACCTCTGCAATCTACGTGTTTTCTCTGGATCTGTTTACAGAACTATTAGGACAGATATGGATCTGCCTAAGATCAAATTTTGACCGAGGGTAAGGGATGGATTTGGGTGCTGGGAAAATTATGGGTAGAACGGGGGAATGTGAGGATCACGTAGGAATGTTTTGGGATTTTTGGGAGGTGGATAAGGGGGCAGGAAAAATACGACAACTAGACACTATCCTGCAGATCTGCTGATTGACAGACAATCAAGGGTGGAAGTATAAAACAGGGAAAAATAGCAAACAAAGGTAGAATGGCACAAAAATTAATCTTGAGATGGGGGATGACCGGAGGAACAAACGCTAAAAATTAGAGGTCGATCAGACAACAGGAGTTGGAGATAGAAATTCATCTTCAGCTTGCTGTCCAGAGTTGGACAGAACACCGACAAAGCGGCGGTGGCAGTGCGACGACGGCTCGATGGTGGGGGCGGCGGTGGTGCTAAGCTTCTCACTCAAAGAGGGGAAGATATGGAGGCATCACACCTCAAGAAATTCACAGAAATTCATATGGAAGGGGGTGGGAGAGAGGAGAGAGGAAGGGGGGCGCCCTTAGGCTCTCATGGGGGCAAATGCCAATTTTCTCTTCATTCCTCTCATTCATTAATTCCTCCAAAATAGAAAATACAAGGGATTTATAGAAATGTAGAAAAGACCTAAACTATCCCTAGATCTAGGGTTAGGGAGGGGTAAACAAGGGATGGGATAATTAATCCCCATGTGGTCAATTGACCATTAATAAAAAAATATAACATGAATTAAATAGCATAAAGGGGGGCGCCCCCTTGAAAAATAGGGGAGAGAAGGTTGAATTTTCCCCTCTCTTGTCTCCTTGGTCCAAGTCCAATCTTGGACCATGGACTAGCCCATAGGGCCCTAGTTGCCACTTGGACCAATGGGAGAGAGGGTGGGGGACCCTGCAGAACCCACTGGCATTTTACATAGAAACACAATAAAACTTAAGGACTCACATTTTGGCTTATAGTTGCCATACAATTGCAAACCCATTTACACAAGGGTATAAATGTAAATAAAAGGATATAAATACAAACTAAAAAATGTTAGTGGTCTTGCTTTGATGTCCTCATCAATTCTCCCCGGGTGGGAGAAACTCGACCCCGTCGAGTAAGGGGTGCGACTGCTGCGGATCCGGCACATCAGGTAGCGCGGAGTACGCTCCACTCCAAGTAGTCATCACTTGCTCATCCCGTATATGATTTATATGCTCACGCTACTGGGGAATGAGGCTAGTGGTGGACACTCTGAGGTGGGGTCACTCTCAAAGAAGGGAGACGGCTCAATGACTCACTAGGAATCACCGCTGGTCCCTATATGTGACTAGATCTGAGACTTGAATGTAGAGCTGATCCCAAATTTCGGCAAGTCCACAACGTACGCATTCGATCCGACTTGCCTCACACTCGAAAGGGGCTGACACCGCGAGCTGACTTTAGACTGACTGGACTCGACACATGCAGACTCTCACTGACTACACGAAACAAAGACTTACACATGACCCTAGACAAATCTACTGTTAATCCTACCCATACATATGCAATGGTGGACCAGGACATCCGAATGTGTGCCAAACATACACAAGACGCAACCAAATGTCGGTAGAATCATGGACTCCTAGATATCCTAAAGTGAACCATGCGTGCAATGATGTCCCATCGGACTGGGGAGGTTGGGGAGGGCTAGGAGAGCTGAATTCACCTCTTTCATCACCCCTATATGCATGTGCCTCTTGCCCCCTGGAGTTTCTAAAATGCAACGAGCCAAGGGAGCCGAGTGACAGGGGACCGATGCTCCATCTTCTTCCACCCAGACACCTTCCGCCCGTGCCGAGCAGGAGGCAGAGTTCACACGGATGGTGGTGTGGGCCGAGGCAGCCGAGGCGGCACTCTCCGAGAGGGTAAGTAACCTCTACACTTTCCCTGTTGATTATGCTTATGAAATGCAATTGACTGACCATGATGTGTGCATACAAATAATCGAGCTGACCCGACTGAGGGGGGAGCTGGAGCAGAGCTGTGCGGCGGCTCGGGAGGAGACGGCCCGCCTCCGGGAGGAGCTAGCATTGAGTCGACTGGCAGACACGGTCGAGACGGTGCTCCTTCGCGTGGAGCTTGAGCGACTTTGAGCTAGTGCTGAGGAGCTGGTCTGGGTCAGAGCAGAGCGTGAGCGTGCTCTAATAGAGGTGTTAGGGCTACAGGGGGAGCTGCGGGCATTCTAGGAGATGAGTCGGGAGCGGAGCAGAGTAGCATCGAGTGGTAGCACCCACGACACCCACAGCTCCTTCCGCAGCTACTTCACAGGTTCCTCCGGTCACCAGAGGAATGAGGAGGACGAGCGATGCCGACGGCGCCAGCCAGAGGAGGAGACCAACTACGTGATGGCCCTGCCATCGAAGAGGCAGGAGGGGGCTGGGGACAGCGACAGGCCAGAGGGTCAAGCCTGATGTACTCATGAGATGATTTTGTACACGATGATATGATTATGATATGGTATGCCTTTTGTTGATTTTCTTTGTGCATGTGAATGTGTGTGAATGGATGCATGGATGAATGCTAACTGACTAACAGTAGATCCTAGGGGGACACGAGAGAGTGAGGAAGAGAGATACGGAAAGACTTAGAGTGGAAAAGATGCAAAAAGAACAAAATCTGTGTGACACGGCGTTGAACAGTCATAAGAGTGGCCACCCTAAGACCCACACAGCCTACCATTGGACCGTTGAAAGTAACTCAGTGAGAACACAAAGAACAAACTAAATGGTCCCATATGGTCCGTTCAAAGGGTTGAAACAGTCTAAGTCTGACCATGCATGCAATGGAAGGGACCCTCCATGGCCGTGCAAAGTGTGGTTACATGGTCCCCGTTGGACCGTTCTACAAAAATCACGGTCTATCGATAGACCTTCTTTAATTGAATTATTCATGGAGGCGTGAGAAACTAGGGGGTCCCATGGTGGCGCACGACTAAGCCTTCTTTTTCCTTCATGGAGGCTTTAGGGGGGCCCTCGGTGGTCCCCGCTGCTACTCCCTTGCAAGCTCTGTTCCCTCCGACTGCTCCTTCGGTTCTTACCTCTGGTAATGGCCGTTCCTTTGCTGATGTTCTCAAGTTGTCAATGAAGCCGCCATCTATCTCTGGGAATGTTCATGAACCAGCTTTTATGGATGGAGGTGAACCGGCTGTGTTCTTCAGTGCAGAGGAAATCTCGGCATCGCTCTAGCCTTTTGATTTCTCTTTGGTGGCACGAACGCCTCATGGCAGACCTGCCTTCCCTGAGATTAGAGCTCATCTCACCAAACGCTGTGGATTCAAGGAAGATTTTGTAATCAGTGCTCTGGACACCAGGCATCTCCTACTTCGATTTCGCAACCAGGAGGATTACCTGAAGCTTCTGTTGAGAGATTCGCTATTTGTCCATGGCCGGCTGTTCAGGTTTTTCAAATAGACCATGCATTTTTCCCCAAATGAGGATTCTCCCATTCTTCCAGTTTGGATCTCCTTCCCTGGGCTTCCGATGAATTTGTTTGTTGAACCGATGTTGCGGTCCATAGCTGGGAACATTGGCAGGGTATTAAAAATCGATCCTTTAACTCTGAACCTGACTAACACAATGGTAGCTCGTGTATGTGTTGAATTGGATGTCATGAAGAAACAACCTCATAGGTTGTGGATTGGGATTCCGGGGGGAGGAGCTTGGCAAGATGTTATCTATCCTGTGCTCCCAAAGTTTTGCTCAGGTTGTTCCAAACTAGGCCACATTTTGGATGAATGCAATGGGAAAGGGCTTCAGGCCACCTCAAATAATGCTCCTGCTCAAGGCATCTCTAGACCGAAATAGAAGTCTAGAAATTTTGGAAACCAGTGGTGTCTTTAATGGATATGGTTCCAAGTGATGTTGTTCAAGGGGATGTGATGCAAATTGACCAAGGAAATGATATCATGAATGTCTCTTTATCAATTTAGAACACTAAAAATCTGACTAGGAATATAATTGAAATGTCAGGGCCCAAAAATGTAGATGAAATAGTCAGCCATGATGACAATCCCAATTTACTGATGGAACGAATTTGTCAGCAAAATTGGCTCATTGATAAGAGGGCTTCAGAGTCGAAAACTTTTGACTTCTGTGGATACACCTGGGCAAAGCCTTCGACGCCCACAGAGAAGAATACCTGGTTAAAACTTTCAGCGCTCAGATGTCAGGGTAAGCATTCGGCCCTTGAAGATTACAAAGAAAGCCTTCGGCCACTATGGATACTCTTGGGCAAAGCCTTCGGCACTCATGGAGAAGAAGAGATGGGAAAGCCTTCGGCGTTCAGATGCCAGGGAAAGCCTTCGATCTCTGAGGATCCTCGAGAAAGCCTTCGGCCTTTGTGGATACTCCTAGGTAAAGTCTTCGGCACCAATGGAGAAGAAGACCTGAGCAAATCCTTCAATGCTAGGATGCCAGGGAAAGCCTTTGGCCCAAGAAGATCGTAGAGAAAGCCTTCAATCTTTGTAGATACTCTTAGGTAAAGCATTCAGCATCCATAGAGAAGAAGACCTGAGTAAAGCCTTCAGCTCTCGGATGCTAGGGAAAGCCTTCAGCCTCTAAGAATCCTAGACAAAGCCTTTGACCTCTGCAAATACTCCTAGGCAAAGACTTCGGTGCGTGCGGAGAAGAAGATCAAAGCAAAGCCTTCGGCGCTCGGTCATGTCTTTAAATCGAGCCATGCCTTCGGTGCTCGGTAGACATTCTCTACCTTAGGGGAAGTTTGAGGCACCTGACTATTTCTTTTCTTGGCAAAATCTTAGGTGCTTGGTCACGTCTCAAAACCAAGTCAATCCTTTGACACTTGGGGGAAGTTCCTTACCTCATGCAAAGCCTTAGGTGCATCATAGTTTCCTCTTCCGAGTAAAGCCTTAGGCATCAGGTTGCATTGTGAAAAAGAACCAAGCTTCGACCATTGGTATATATGCTCTCCTCCTCAGACAAAGCCCTAAGTACCTGACGGATGATCCCTCTCGCTCCACTGGACAAAGCCTTTGGCGTCCACCATAGACGTCCTCCCTCACATCTTAATGCACCTCTACACTCCGCAAGATTGTCAAGCCATATGCGTAAAATGACTTGATGTAATGACTCGGGATTCGAGTATCGGAAAGGAACCGGCGCGACTCGAATCTCGGCCCGCCACCTACGAGCCCGAAGACTCGGAAGGGTTAAAGGATGGTGTGAGGGTACACAAGAAGTTAAAATAACTACAGAGATAGCATAATATACAGCTAAATAATAATGTAAAAAATTAAATAAATAACTAAACTGTTACAAGGTCCACTGTATCTCATGTCCAAAAATAAGTACAATCAACATAAAGAAAAGTACAAGTACACGGAATATATCCCGGCTCTAGCAACTGGTGACTAACTCTGGCCGAAAGGATCGCGTGGAACCTCGGAAGCACCTCCCGACGACCCCGCCTCACCTAAAAACACAGGGGTGAGCCTCATTTCGTAGGCTTAGTAGGGATCCCGCGGACCCCCACCTCGCACGAAAGAAACAAACATTAATAAATAAATGAAAATGCACTCTATAACTAACCGTGCCGTACAAATGACTTCAGTCCGTCAAAACACGAGTCCGTACCTGTTAGGAGATAGGAGCACCACCCACTAGAAGCAAAGCCGGATGCGTCCCCTGACGTCTTACACCGCATCTTAGTGTCTCGCTGCGACGCCCCAGGCGGAGACAAAGGCACAACAGTAACCAGTACCATGAATAAGGACTAGCTGGGGTCGCACTCATCAGCACGGGTCCGACGCCCCCAACCACGTGTGCACACTCAGACCATGCGTCCTAGGTCAGGCCCTCTAGTTGGTTCTTTTCCAAAAGCCCAGACTCGACTGCGCGTGGGGGCCCTACGGTAACTAGTCTAACAACCGTCTCTCTCGGGTAAGCCGCTCCACCACTCCTGGGTGGGTCAACACACGCGTGCCGTAAGAAGGCTATGACTAGTGGACGTGTCACTGGAGGTATGAACTGACTGACTAACGAAAATCACCAATGTAACACTGACAAGGGACAAGACGGCCCTTAAAGACCCCCCCCCCCATGGGAAGCCCAGAATCAAGAACCACGTGCGGACTCCTCATCGGCAAGACTGAACCCTAACCAGACACCCCAGGGGTAAGAAACGCAGAGCATGACACCCTGAGTGCTGAGACAGGGCTGGGCGGCCAAGCATTAGACCGCCCAGGAACAGGGCTTCCCCTGTCTGGGTGGCCATCACTTGGGCGGCCCAGAGGGCTGGGCGGCCAGTTGGCGGCCAAATCTGACGTGGCGGCGACGTGGAAGTAGATCGACGGCAGCTCCGGGGCTCGAACGGAATTAGATAATGTGCTGTCTCACACAGCTCGGCCTCGCACCGGGCGGTCTCACACCGGGCGACGCTCAAACCTCACGAGGGAGAAATGAGAGAAGGAAAACACAAGGCACACACAATAGCAAGTACAAGGAACAACAGTAATAATGAGTGACTAGTCAAGGTCACACCGGTCGACGCTCGTCCAACCGCCCCTGACCACGTGTGCACACACAAGCCCAATGTCTTGAGCCAGGTCTCTAGCTAGTTTTCCCCCCAGTAGGACGCTACTGCAAAGCAAGGGGGCCCACAGAAATTAGTCTAAAAATCGTCTCTCGGGAACTCGCCCCGCCACCACTCCCAGGTGGGCCGACACGCTAAAGTGTCGTCAGGCTACGACTAGTGGAGGCTCACTAGATACAGAGACTCAAAATAGAAACATAGAAGTATAGACATAGTAAGCACTCACTTGTCGCACGTACTACGAAACACAAAGCAGCACACCGAACTGTCGCCAGACTCAGGATAGATAACTAGACCTACATACAACGATCTTTGAGTAACGCGACTCGGGTCAAGATCGTCGCACATCACGTAACATACCGTTAATCAGTTTAGTCCCTAAGCCAAAAATCACGATAAAACACAAGCCCTCAGCCTTTAAGCTGCACGTAGGACTCTCGACTCTGTATAACACAATCACGGAACATGAGGGAGCATTGTTGCCCTCAAACCACATAGGCACGTAAATCGAGGTAAGACGATATCTCCAAGTGTCCAAAATCAAAGTCTCGATCCAAACAGGATAACTGAGACACTTACGAGGTCACGTGTCAACCACTGGGTCACAACCGGGTTGACCATAAACCATAATGACTCTCGAATAAACATAAAATCACTACTCGGTGCAATGGCACATTCGAACACCGTATAACACGGTCACGGCCCTCATAGGACGTCCACGACATCCACATACAATAGGCTAACCAAGGGGTCAAAGCCAAGCCAACAAACACGGAAGAAACACTGAACATAGCTTGCGATGAAGCCATCCTTCCGGATTCCCTTAACACATACATATGACTCTCACGGAACACCCAAGGCATCCCTCGAGTCAAAGGCCAACAAGGCACTGAATACTGGGTTCACCGGAGCCCGAGACAACTCGAATAATACCCCGAAAACAGAAGACATTAACGCGGTGCGCGCCTGCGTTGCGATGGTTAACGCGCCCATACAGTGGGTCGCGATGTCATCAAGAACGCGTGCAACACTTGCAGCGCGTCAATGCGTTGACGCGGCAGAAGCCTAGGTCGCGTTAATAGACGCGGCCATAGCCTCAAGCGCGATAACACAATAACGCGGTCGTAGCCTAAGGCGCGTTAATCAAGATCGCGGCCATCACCTAGGTCGCGTTCTTCTGAATCGCGTCCAACACAAGGACCGCGTTCCTTACTGCCCTACTGTTCATCACCTTCAATGAACGTGGCCATACGACACAACGCGTTATACTGAGAACGCGACTAACGCTACCAGCGTGTTCTCGTCACGGTGCGAAAATTACAGAAATCCCCAAAACTCGGTCTTTCCACGCCCCAATCGCTTCTAAACGCTGGGGAAACATCCCTAGACACGATATACACCTTCCACAAGTCGGAAGGGATCCAGAAACCACAAAACGACACGAAACGAGCGATATTCCACAAATCAACCCAAATCGACTCATGAAGGAAACCGGACTCCTGCTAGCTCCATATCACGGCCAAACGCAACGAAACACGCGGGAATGGCATCCGAACATGTCAGAGGTTCATTTCCTACCATTTAACGCGAGAAATATCGCTTGGAACGGCGATTCCATCGCACACCCTGAAACATGCTATAATTCCCCGAAAATTGAAAACTCACTCAAACACGTACTAATTGGCACGGAATTCAAGGGGAAAGCAGAACAAGAGGTGAGGTATCCATCCCCCTACCTATTTCGCCGACCACGTGAGCCGAAACGCCGAAACCATCACACGAACCCATGCTGTGACGCTATGAATCCACGAATGGGATCGCGCTAACGTCACGCTCCGATACTCGCGCCATCACGTCTCAGGTCAGCTCCACGTCGTCGCCACCTCACCCAGCTCCACCAAGATCGCGCGCCCGGGGGAGAGGAGAGAGAACGGAGGGAGAGAAATGAGAGAAACGTTGGGGGAGAGAGGAGAGAGGAAAGGGTTAAAGAAAAAAGAAAAATAAGGAAATTAGCAAATTTCTTGAAATCCGATTTTTCTGTTCGAAATTTCGTAAATTCAGAAAAATACGAAAACATAGTCTACGCGATCTTCGAATAGAGCACAACGCATCTGTAGCGTCCCGGAGTCTCAGAACTCAACGGTTCACTCTCCACGGGATTCCGCAACTTATACAGGGGAAAAACCCGTGTGGATCGTAAAACACAACTCGGGACCCACGAAAGCATCCGAAAGCTCTCTAATTCCGATCCGAAAGATCCAAGGCATTAGTTGCAGGAAGGTGATCTTAATACCTCTGTTTTTCACAAAATAGCTAATGGTCGCCGACAGAGGAAACTGTTTCCATCAGGAGATATTTTTCTGGATAAAGAGGAAGACAGTTTCTGAAATCATCTCTTTTTATAAGCAGTTATTGTCAGCTGATCATAAATGCTTTCCTAGTTGGGAGGATTCTGATATTCTCATTCTGAATTACGATGAGCAACAAGAGCTGGTCAAACCCATAGATGTGAAGACTCAGGACAGCCACCTTTAGATGGTTTTCCTATGCTTTTCTTTCAAACTTTTTGGCATACCCTGCAGGGGGGTATCCTTAAAGCTGCAAAGGAAGTAATAGACAACAAAGGTAGTTGTGGGGCTCCAAATCACATTTTCCTGGTTTTACTCCCCAAGAAGGATGGTGCATTGGAACTTACAGGTTTACACCCTATTAGTCTTTTGAATGGCATTTACAAGAAATGTGCCAAGATTGTAGCTATGAGGTTGAATCGGGTGCTTCTCAAACTCACTCAAGAGCAGCAATCAGCTTTTGTGCCAAGACGGCAACTGAAGGATAATTTCTTCCTGGCTCATGAAACTTTGTTTGCAGCTAGGAGAAGTCGTAGGTCAGTTCTTAGCAAAATTGATTTTCACAAGGCTTATGACACGGTACACTGGAATTGTCTCTGGTCAGTCCTGAGAGCCCAACTTTTCCCAGAAGAGTTTGTTAAGGTTCTTCCATCCCGTGTTATGATAGCCACATTTTCCTTTCTTTTCAATGGCCAAGCAGTGGGTTACTTCTCTAGTTCTCGAGGACTTTGGTAAGGCGATCCTCTGTCTCCGCTACTCTATGTTCTTGTGGTTAATGTTTCCAGTAGAATGATGCACAAGGCAGAGAACTTGGGGTGGGTCAAAAGTATTGGTATAGCAGAGGCGCTAGAACTATTTCACATCTACAGTTTTCTGATGACTTAGTCTTTCTGGAAGGCCAAGTGGAACAGATTCAAATGGTGATTCTGATACTAGGAAGTTTTGAAGGTCGCTCAGGGCTTAAAATCAATTTTTCCAAGACCTCTGTTGCGAGCATTAACCTGGAAGATGACTTATTAACATTGTTTACTTCTCATATGGGATGTCAAGTGCAAAATCTTAGTATCCAATACCTTGGCCTGCCTCTTCATTGTAGATCTATGTTATCAAGGGCGCTTGAGACACTCGCCTAAGCGATGAGGCAAGGCGAGGTGCCAACAGCTCTCCTCGCCTCAGCCAATCTTGCCTTGGTGATTAGGCAGGGCCATGGACACGTTTGGGCCAAAGCCCATTTGGGCCACCAAGCCCATTCCTATAACACATGTGCATGTATGAATTAAGTATTCTTATAGGTTTCACATGTGTTGTTGACATATTTAATGAAATATGTATATACCTGACCTACTTATAGTTTTAATGAGATGTCGCCTCAAACACCCTAGGCCATCACCTAGGTGATTGAGGCTTGAGGCGACCCCTTGGTTGCCTCAGTCGCCTCTCTCTGACTACATAGTTGTAGATCCCTCATTTGCTAAACGGAACCCATTTATCTCAAGAATGCAGAAGCATCTGTCTACCTGGAAGACCCGACATCTGTCTTTTGGGGGTCAGATCACCCTTCTTTACTCATTTTTTATCAGCCATGCCCCTTCACTTTCTGTCAGTTTTCTTATGCCAGTTCAAGCATGCAAGAAAGTTGATAGCATCAGAAAAAGGTTTGTCTGGCGACGTTGTAAAGATAACGCCACAGGAATTCCTCTAATGAAATGAAGTCTAGTCTCAGAACAAAAAATGCGGAAGCCTAGGTGTGAAAAGTTCGCAGATAATGAACCTGGCCCTTTTGGGAAAATGTCTTTGGGAACTACTGGAAGACAACCAAGCAGTTTGAAAAGGCATTATTTACATAAACACTATCTCCCCCACAGGAAATTCTATGTTGACACAGATCAGAGTTCTCTCATCTCACCTCCGTGGAAAGGTATTTTAATAGCAGGACAATTCATGGAACCAGCTATCAGAACCAAAGCTGGGAATGGTTTGAATACCTATTTTTTGGCTGGATAGATGGTGTAGCACTCAATCCCTAACACAAACATTCCCCAGAATCTATCAGCTTGCAAGGATAAACAAAGCTTAGTCTCCCACAACTATCAAAGGGTATCAGATGCAGTTGTATGGTATATCAGTCTGAGAAAAAATATTAATGAAGAAGTATCTGAATACTCTGATCTCTTGACCTTATTGCAGACCATGCATGTCAGCCAACATGCTGCCGTAAGATACCACCCATCTTGGCATGACACATCATTCGACAAAGGTCATGAGTCCAGCCCTCCCATGCATGTCACGCACA
>JANBPO010000405.1:0-31252 GCA_024336825.1 Amorphophallus titanum
GAGAATTGAACTTCCCCACGGTGGTTGACAATTACATAGGCACCGCCCTCGTAGACTTTTTGGACTACGTAGGGTCCGAGCCAATTCTCATTCAGCTTGCCCTTGGAGTTGGCAGCCATGACTTCTCTTCTTTTGACCATGATAAGGTCACCCTTCTTGAATTCGCGCTCCTTGACCAGCTTATCGAAGGCACGCGCTATCCGGGCCTGATAGACCTGGATGGTTTGTTGGGCCTGAAGCCGTTTTCCTTCTAAGTTGGAGAGCTCTTTAAATCTTTGCTTGACATTTGTTTACCCTTCACGGACTAGCTCATGTTGGATGGTGACCCTTAGGGAGTATCTCCAACTCGATGGGGACGATTATCTCCGAGCCATACACCAGAGAGAAAGGTGAGTAGCCCGTTAGAGTCTTATATACAATCCGGTACGTCTATAGCGCTTCATACATCTTTTCTTCCTAGTCTCTTTTGTTGGAATTGACAATCTTGGATAGGAGAGTGCAGAGAGTCTTGTTAAAAGCTTCAGCTAGGCCATTAGCCTGTGGGTTATACGGAGTTGATGTCCTCTAGTCAATCTTGTACTTTTCTGCCAGCCGATAGATCTTCTAGTTATGAAAGTGGCTGCCATTATCTGAGATAATTCAGTCGGGAGTGCCAAATCGGAATATGATGTTGCGACGGATAAATCTAACCATGATCTCCCCGGTCACCTCCCTCAGAGCAACGGCTTCCGCCCAGTAAGAGAAGTAGTCAGTTGCCGCCAAAATGTATTTGCATCCTACTGATGATGTGGGTAATGGACCCACGATGTCCGTTCCCCATTGGGCGAACGGCCAGCTGGGTACTAATGGATGTAGCGACATGGGCTATCGTCTTGACACAATCGCGTGCTCCTGGCATTTCTGACATGACTTAGCATACTTGCAACAGTCGTCAAACACTATCGGCCAGTAGTAGACAAGCTTCTTTATTTCAATTTTCATCTTCAATCTCGCTTGGTGTACACCAGCTATCCCGGCGTGGACTTCCTTCATGACTCTCCAGGCCTCTTCAGTGTGTAGGCATCGGAGGAGTAATTTCTGTTTGGCATCCGCCATAAGTCGGAATAATATCCCATTTCAGACCTCATAAGAGTCCTTTGTTCTGATCAGCCTGATCTTTTCTTCTCTTTGCTTGGGTAGTTGCTGGTATCTAAACCAATGGATAAGAGGGTCTCTCCAGTTGGGTAAGCCTATGGCCTCTGCCGTGGCAACCTCGAGCTCCTCTTCTTCTAATTCTTCTATCATGCTGGGCACTTGGCACTGATTTATCACCCGGATGTTTAGCGGTCCTTCTGGCGGCACTGCCAATGAGCTTGCCAGCTTTGCCAGTGCATCGACCTGTGCATTTTCTCCTCTGGCGACGTGGCCTATTTCAATGAGGTAGAATTACTTCATGAGCCACTTTGCCTTAGTATGATAAGGGAGTAGCTCGGGTTTTCAGATATCAAACTATCCGAGGACTTGCTTGACGATCAGTAACGAATCACCAAACACTTGCAACATTTTGATCTCCATGTGCAAGGTGACTCGGAGGCCAATAATCAGAGCTTCATACTCCACTTCATTATTTGTGTAGGGCTTGCTGATAGAACAGAAAGTGTACAATACTTCTCCATCTGGAGATTTGAGGACAATGCCGGCTCTGGCCCTTACTTTGGTATGCCCGGATGGAGTTGTTTCTGTTCTCAAAGCCCCGTCAAAGTACAGTTGCCAGGCGGTCTGTTGGACTTGGTCCACCTCCAGCATCTCATCTTCAGGCAGTTCTGCGACCAGTGGGGAGTCTTCGGGCACGGGGTGTGCTGCGAAGAAGTCTGTAACGGCTTGCCCTTTAACGGCCTTCTAGGCACGCAGGTGATGTCAAACTCCATTAGCAGTACGGCCCACTTGTCGAGACACCCCTTCAGGACTGGCTGGGAGAGAATGTGCTTGACAGGGTCAGCCTTAGATATCAGACTCACTTCATGGGACAGCATGTAATGTCTCAACTTCTTGGCCGCGAAGAATAGGGCAAGGTAAACTTTCTCGATCGGAGTGTACTTTGCTTCCGCTCCCACCAATCTTCGGCTGAGATAGTAGAGAGCCTACTCCTTTCCTTCATCGTTGTTCTGGGCGAGCATTACCCCTAGTGAATATTCGGTGGCCGCTATATATAGGATGAGTGGTCTTCCCTTGACAGGTGCCCCCAGCATAGGCAGGGTCTTCAAATAGTCCTTCAACTGCTCGAAGGCTCGTTGGCACCCTTGATCCCAGCTAAACGGTGCATTCTTCATCATAAATTTATGGAACGGCTGGCAACGTCCCGACAAGTTAGAGATGAACCTACGGATGTAGGCCCAAGGGCACGCTGTGGGGGCCTGTGCGAGCGTGCCGGTGAAGGGGGGCTTCGGAGCGGTCTGCACCGGTGAAGGGACCACTCCTCCTTCATTCTCTTAAGGCCTTTCTTTTCTTCTTTTATCTTTCTCTTCCTCCTTTTCTTAATTGATTTTCTATGTGATTCCTGAGGGGTCCCCTTTCCCGTCTCTTAACCATTCTTTGTTCATTCCCCCTTTTCTCTTGATGTTGCCCCTAGTTCTTTTAGCTTGGTTAGAGTGTCTTGTTATCATTTGTTTTATTTTTCCATTGCTTCCTTTGGCCTTTCAACACATTATTATTTCTGATAAAAATTTGGTAGCATCTCCCCTTAACGCCGGGCGTAAGGGAGATACAGGGAACATGCCCACATAGAGTGGCGAAACCCAACAAGTGGAGGTGGGCGTCCGGAGACGGCAACACCTTTAACAAAATATCAGAAAACTCGAGGAAACCGATGGAGGGAAGGCGTCTCTAAAGCTGGTCAGGGGCATACCGGCCAAAGATTGTGCCGGTGAAGAAGTATAGGGGTCAGTGCACCGGCCAGGGAGGCTGTGCTAGGCTAGAGGCATACTAGGGAAGGGTCACTCAAGGGTGTACCGACCAGGAAGGCCCAAAGGGGTTAAGGGTGTGCCGGTCGTGGACTGTGCTGGTGAGGAGAATGCAAAGGGGGCTGGTGTGTGTGCCGGTGAAGGCACCAAACGGGTGGTTTAAGGCCAGTATGTGGGAGAAGGCCATGAGGCCTGAGGGTTTGGTTTAGTTGGCCAGAGGAGTTTTAACTGGGAGAAGAACTATGGACTAGAAGTTTAAGAACATTTTGGGGGACAAAGACCGACGATGGTGTTGAGACTTGGGATTTCAGGGAGGATGAAAGAACTCCCCTTCATGGTGAATGGACGGGGTGGAGGCCAGAGGCCCCTCGAAGGGGACCAAATCGTTAGGGGGAGAAGACGGAGGAAAACACGTAAAGGATGAATTCACTCCAAGGGGGGGAAAGTCACAGTATGAAAAATAGATAAAGAGAGAACAAGAACAAAAGGAGGTCTCATTCATTACAAACAAGGGGCCAACTACATCAAAATACAAGAAAGGGAAGGAGAACAACAAGGGAAAGAAGAAAGAGAGGAATGGGGGTCGAGCCGGGGTGACAACCCTCTGCTCCCCCTCTTCCCCTGCTACATTTTTCTTTCTCCCTCTCCCTTACTCTCTTCTTCTTGGTGGCTGCCGAATGGGGGAGAGCTTCTGCTTCCTCTTCTTCTTCTTCGCCTGTCGTGTGCCCTTTTGTTTTCTCTCTTCTTTTCTTGCTCTCTCTATGTGTGTATGTTCACCGTGGAGAGGAGCCTTTTATATCCCAACGGCACAGGACCTTCGAACGTGGAGCGACGGGGGCAGGAACGTGGTTCATTAATTGGGATTTGACTTTGATTATCCTTTGTCTACAGGGAGTAGGGAGCATGTCTTCTTCCCTATTTGACACTCAGCCATCCCATTGCGCGCCAAGGATCCATAGGGGAATGGCGTGAGATTTTGTTTCTATCGGAGAGGTCGTTGGAAGACACGTGCCTTTGAAGGGCTGAGCGTACAGCTGAAGAGGCCGACGGAGGCGTATCGGCGAAGAAGTAGGCCGTGCCGTTGAGGGGCATCCAGGGGCACCGCTGAAGGGGAATAGGGTGTGTCGCTGGAGGACATGAAGGCGTGCCATTGAGCAGGCTTGGCAGAGCGTGCCGTTGAAGAGCCCACCAAAGGCGTGCCACTGGAGACACCATGAGTGTGCCGCTGAAGGTAGGGACAGGGGCGTGCCGGTGAAGGTCGCTGTGACCGTGCCAGCGAGGCCTGCGCTGGGGGCGTACCGGCGAAGGCCACTGGGGCATGCCGGCGAAGGTTGCGCTGGGCGTGCCGCTGGAGGGCCGCATGGGCGTGAGATTGAAGGGAAATTGGGCCTATTTTGAGCCCGATTGACGATCCACTTAAACCTCTTCGGGGCTCACGAATTGTGAACCTCCCGGGGGTTGGTTTCTCTTCACTGTCATGACTCTGAAAGTAGCTTCACGGTAGTGTGTTGTTTGTTCGGAGAGCCCAGACGGGACATGCTCTCCGCAATCTCTTCGATTGAAGTTATGGTTGATGCTGAATTGGTCGGGACACACGGACGTGCGATTTTACACATCCACAATACTGTACAAGAATGAAATACATAATTAAGGAATTATCGGTGCACTATATCAATGAAATATTTTCTACAGTTAAGAGATATAATGTACTAGCAATGAAATAAAATGCAGATGAATAAAATATATTGTTCAGTTATAACTCATGTTGCGTATCTGTGAAATTATTTGCACGATTATTTAATATAGTTATTTAAAAAGTCTTGCAGGTCTTTCTTTCGGCAATTCTTTTTAATACAACAATTAACATTTTGCATATTTATGTATGCACTGGCCAATGTGCATGCACAAAAAGAAGAAGGCCCGGTTCCTGCTTCTTTTCTTCAGAATAAGTCATCTGTTACCCTTCGTTTTCTAGGTTCTTAAAGGCAAGGAGATCAGGTAGCTGTTGTTGTGCTTGGCAGAAAACTAAGTTCAGCATCAGGCAAAGGCTGGTGAAGGAAGGCCATTTTTCTGTTACATTTGTCTATCGTAGGTTTCGAAGCAGAGCTGTATGGTCCATTCTCCAGTGAAGGTGAAACGCCTTCTTTCTTTCAAAAGGAAAGTAGGACAGAAAAAGAGCTTTGGCGATGAATTTGTAGGCGAAAGGCAGATCTCATGTGGAAGAAGCATAGCTGGTGTATGAAAAGTCCGTAGAGAAATCTGAACATTTATTCAAAAATCTAATTCCACTATGGAAGGAGGTTATGAAGAATTGATCATGAAATAGCATTTATTGGCTGAGTACAAGGTCAGTATAGTTGGAAAAATCAGATCATGGGCAGACAATTCGATGAGGATATGAGATTGGTTATGACTAGCTAGAAGTAGGAATCTTCAGGGATCAGGAAATGCAGATCCAATCTTGGGCCCCTGATCCAGTCCAATGTTCCAACCAGGAGCCCTTTTATAGAGTCAGGATTATTAAGGGAACCATAAGAAGAGAGAAACAATCACCTGTGGATTACTCTACCTATCTTCTTATTCTTGACTTTACAATGTCGAAAGCGCAATCAAAGTGTACAAATGACAGACAGACATGGACTCATTTGGCAAGCATGTCAAAAATTTCTAGCACAGTCCAAGTAGACAGAAGAATATGATTAGATAGAAAAAGCTGAGGAAACCGTTGATTATTGAACCAAGCAAACATTCTGTGCATTTTTTGTCCCTTTTTTTGCATTTGTTGTGTGTGTGTGTGCAGTATGCAATGTGTCATGTGTGTGGTACGCAAGATCTGATGTGTACACTATAGTCTACAAAAAAAGGTATAAGTAGAAATGGCAAGATCAGTTTGAGTACATTTAGAAAGCAATGAGCAAGTTAATAAGTCAATATAAGATAAAAACAATTGAATTATCTTAACTAAAAATATATACTTACAGCAAATAGCCATCATTTCATCTAGCAAGCTTCCCCTCCCCCACCTTTGAATCCCAACTTCTGATCTTCACAAACAATCGATGTTTTATGCAGTATATACTACCAACATTGAAATAGAATAATATACTAGGATTTGTAGTAGAATGCTACCTAAAAACATGAAGGCAAGTCCCCCTTCCTCTTCCTCCCCCTTCCCCAACACTTATTCAGTATCTAAATATCACAATGCATTTATTGAGCACACTTATTTCCAATTCTTTGTATTGTGTTGTGCTTGTACTTGTGACTCACCAACAGTTGTTGCAGTATGGGCCATCTGTACTAAACTTGTCAGCACAGGTAGGCATTAGTGCCTCCCACCTTTATCTTGTTTCCTCCCTTGCTGAATGAACCTATCATCTCATCCATCCTCCTCCCTTTTGTTTCTCTTGGCTATCATCTGTCATCTCTTTCTGTTATCTCTTTGTAGACTAAAACAATTAATCACTTCCTCTCCCACATTGTTAACCAACCATATCTTTTTTGTCTTCTACTTTAGTATTGATGACAACTGGTGTTACTTGCATGTGTTGTATTGCAGGGCCTTTCCAAATTGAATAGGCCAGGAATTTTCCCCTTGAGATGCTTCCTTTTGTATTAATCCATTGGTCTGAAATTCTATTGAATATTTGAATTACTTTCACATCACAGGGCTTTCTAAAGTACTTATGGCAGTTGCTATAGCTCAAAATATGTTGCTGGGTGAAATCACATGTGGATCTCTACTGCAGCAATTGCAGGTAGTATTTTTTGCTTTAGTTTCACATCTCATGATCAAAATAATCTGCAGGGAAGTTTTATCCAAAGAGTGGTTTTGTGTTTCAGCAAATATGGGATGAGGTGGGCGAATGCGATGAGGAACGTGACAAAATGCTGCTTCAATTGGAACAGGAATGCTTAGATGTTTATAAGAGGAAAGTTGACCAGGCTTCTAAATCAAGGGCATATCTCCTTCAGTCCCTGGCTGGTTCCAAATCTGAGCTTGACAATCTTCTTTCTGCTCTCAGAGAGAATTCATTTTGCGGCATGGTACGTACATTCAGAATGGTGACTTTTTAGCTACTTCCAGGTAGTTTGTTATGCTTTTAAGTTTAACAAAAATAATTTTTAAAAATTTCTCGGTAGTCTATTTGTGAGAAAACATCATTCTCTACTGGTTAGCACCGTGACATACCGGGCTAGGTGGAAATCCGGAAACTTTGGCGACGAGTGGCCCGACGCCCTGCGCGCCTGCCAGTAATCAAAATCCAAGAAAGACCTTTGGTGAATCCATGACCTAGTGCATCATCCTGGCCCAACCGCACCCGCTACGCATTGACGACCGCGTGTACTGCGAAATTACTTCCGGGGGCACCCTCGCCAAAATGCTTGGTCCGGATGTTTCTCATTCGTGCGAGGTCAGCATCGGCGGCTACACCGTCCCGCGCGCGCTGTGGGACAAGGTGCGCCCGAAGGCTGGGCAGACGATCCACGTCAAGGCATACCCGCAAGGCGGCGACGGTAAGAAATGGCTGTACGTCATTGTTGCCATCGTGGTTACCGTGCTGACATACGGCGCGGGTGCGGGCTGGTTCGCTGCGGGCGGCTACTTCGCGGCCGGTTCCGTGTCCGCTGCCGTGCTTGCTGCCGGCATCGCCGTTGTCGGATCGCTGTTGCTCAACTCCCTCGTGCCGCCGCCTCCGTCCCTCAACGGCAGCAAGTCGGACCCCTACGACCCGCTGCAATCCATCACCGGCACGTAGAATCAGGCCGTTCCCTACGGAACGATTCCGTGCGTTGTCGGGCAGGCGCGCTACTTCCCGCCGCACGCGGCGCTGCCGTATACCGAGATCGTGGGCAGCGACCAGTACCTGCGCATGATGCTGGACCTTGGCTACGGCGACCTTGACGTATCTGACATCAAGATCGGCGAGACGCCGATTGACAGCTACGACGACGTTGAATGGGAGGTCACCAAGACCCCGACGCTGTTCACGCAGGACATTGCCGAGTTGCAGGTTGGCACGGCGCTGAACAATTCCGGCAGTTCAGACATTCGCGTAACGCAAAACCCTACCAACGAAATCAGCATCGAGCTTGCGTTCGGGCAGGGATTGTTTGCCGTCAACAAGAAAGGCAAAGACCTGCAAGTAACGGTCGCGTTCACGGTCGAGTACCGCGAGTTCGGAGGGACGACATGGATCAACGCCACCACGGCCCCAGGTCTTTCCTTGTCGTCCATGTATACAAGCGGTAGCAACGTGGTCGCCCGGTCAAGTGCGCGTCGCCTGTTGCGCTGTGGACTGCGCTGGCGTGTGGACGCCGGTCAGTACGAGGTCCGCGTTACGCGCGGCACGACGACGGTCGCCGAGAATCAGGCAAAGTACGATGGCGCGACGTGGACCGCGCTGCGTTCGGTCAGTTCGCAGAACCCCAGCGAGACGGGCACCACGAAACTGTGCGTGCGAATCCGTGCGACCGACCAGCTGAACGGCGTCATCTCTACATTGAATGTCGTCGCCGCATAGAAGGTTCGCCGGTTCGATGAGTTCCTAAACGAGCTTCCCCCTGTCGCCAGCAATAACCCGGCATGGGTGTGGCTGTGGCTGTTGACACAGTGTCCAGCCACCGTGCGAAAACTGCCCGATAGCCGCGTTGACATCGCGGCCGTTGCGCAATGGGCTGCCGAGTGCGAGGCGAAGGATTACGTCATCGGCGCAGTGGCGGACGGCGGCCGCAATTTCGGCGACCTGTTGCGCGACGTGCTGGCCTGTGGCCGCGCATCGTTCGGCGTTCGCAACGGCAAGTATTCCCCCGTCCGTGACATCGCGCAGGTAGTGCCAGTGCAGATGTTCACGCCGGCAAACTCGTGGGGGTTCAGCTACTCGCGCAGCTTCGCGCAGCCGCCGCACGCCCTGCGGGTCAAGTTCAAGAATCCGACGCAGAACGGGCAGATCGACGTTCGCACGGTCTACTGGAACGGATTCGACGAAAACAACGCCACGCGATTCGAGGATTTAGACCTCCGCATGGTCGATCAACCTGACGCGGCATGGCGGCTTGCCCGCTATCACTTGTCCGTCATGTGGCTGCGCCCGGTGCAGTACATCCTGAACGCAGATATCGAGCATCTCATGGTCGAGCGCGGCGACCTCGTGCACGTCGCGCATGACGTGACAGGCTGGGGTGTTGCGTGGGGCCGAGTACAGTCTGTGAGCGGAACGACCGTCACCGTGGATAACGTGGTGCCGCTGGAATCTGGCAAGTCCTATCAGTTCCGCATCCGAAGCGACGACAACACGCAGGAGGCCGTGGCGATCACGTCCCCGTCTGGCGACACGACGACCCTGACGCTTGAATCGGCCGTCGATGTGCAACCCGGCGACCTGTTCATGGTCGGCGAGGTCTCGCGCGGGGTGGCGCCATTGATCGTGCGCGCCATCGACCCCGGCGACGACCTGAAAGCCACGCTGACGCTTGTCGATGCGGACCCTGGCGTATGGGTGGCTGACGCAGGCACGCCACCGCCCTTCATTTCCGAGATCACGGGTGCGCCGTGGTGTAGCCCCCCGGAACCGCCAGTGGTGACGATCCGTGCTGGCGATAGCTCGCCCGATGACGGCGGCGTGATTACTCCCAAGCCTGGCATCGGCGGCAACAACGGCCCCGGCGGCATCGAGCGTGGTCCGGTTCGTGATACGGGCGGCAATCCAATCAAACCTTTCCAGACAAGGATGCAGTAATGGCGTCGAGTGCCGCCGCAAAGTATCAGGTTCGCCATCGACCCATCGGCAACGAGCAGTGGTCGGCGCCATAGGACTTCGAGCCTCGCGCCGAGATCACGGTAGATGGGCTGAACCGCGACCGCGAGTACGAGTTCGAGGTGCGCGCCGTATCGACGTGTGGCGCGGCGAGCGTTTGGGTGGGGCAGGGCTACACCGTGCCGTTGCCGCCTGTCCTGCCGCCGCCCAGCGTGCCCACGACCAAGCCTGGCCCCGATGGCATAGACCTTGACTGGGGCGATGGCGAGGACGGCGTGCGCGGCGACCTAACCTATGAAATCCAGAGGGCCAGAATCCTCGGCGCCTACGCTAACGCGGGCGCGCTTGTCTCCGCGCACCCGACTGGTGCGGATGGCGATGCCTATCTCGTCGCCGTCGCCGTCTACGGATGGGACGGAAGCGGATGGGTTGACATCGATGAGATCGACAACCCGGCGTGGACTACCGTCGCAAAGACCAAGGGCACTACGTGGACCGATGTCGTGCTGGACACCGACCAGTACACCTATCGCATCCGGTCGATTGACTATGACGGCAACGTGAGCGCCTGGGTTGTCATTGGGCAATCGGAGTCGGCGACCATTTCGACGATTGAACTTGCGGATGAGGTGAACGACGCCATCTCGCAAGAGATCATCGACCGGCTTGCCGGCGATGCCGCGCTGGCGCAGGACATCATCGACGAGGCGACCCAGCGGGCGCAGGCTGACATTGACGAAGCAGCCGACCGAACGGCAGCCATCGCCGCCGAAGCATCCGCCCGCGCCGACGCGATCCTCGCCGAACACAACAGCTGGACGGCGGCAATCGCGCTGGAGCAGACGACCCGCGAAACCGAGGACGAATCCCTCGCCACGCAAATCTCGCTCATCTCCGCAGGCAGCGGCGAGCAGTTCGACTCGCGGAAGATTTGGTACTTCGACGCCGACCTTGAATCGTGGAGCGGGCAGAGTACCCCGACCCTTGTGGATGGCTGGCTGCGTCCGGCGAATCACGCGTCATCGCCCTGGGTGTCCTCGCCGACCGGGCTTGCAATCGAAGGGCAGTCCTACCGATTCGCGAAGCTGCGGATCAAGAAAGTGGGCAACCCCGTATGGCCAGACACAACGAGCGAGAGACATAGAAAGTACTAGAATAAGAACTAGTCAGAGTAACACTCGTCAGTGTCAGTCCAAGTCTCTGACCACATGTTCACACATTGACCCCTGCCTAGGGTCAGGCCTCTAGCTAGTTCCCCCCCCCCGTAGGATGCTACGGTAACCGCGGGGGCCCATGGTAACTTGCCTAAAAACTGTTAGACGGGAACACCCCTCCACCTCTCCCGGGTGGGCCGACACTAAGGTCGCTGGGTTACGACTAGTGACTCCATCATGAGAAAAGAGAAAGTAACTCTACTGGGACATAAAGATATATTTTTAATTCATAAAATAACTTAAACATAGTGGAGAATGCATTAGAATGTGATTCACTACTCTTGGTATAGCAGAGAGCATAACAGATCAGTTCTGCCCTGTTAAATAGCATAACAGATCAGCTCTGCCCTGTCATATAATATAACGGATCAAGTTAGGGGGGTTAAGGTTGTGTGACGCGCCTCGATTGGTCCGTTATATCCACCCAATCTACTTTCTAGTTAAACCGGTCATAACGGATCCGGCATAGTGCGTTATGTGACATAATGTGCCACTACTGGTCCGCTATGGCCATTCGAGTAATTTTATAAAAACTCAAAGATCCAGAGAACATAACGGATCAAGGGCGGTCCGTTAAGGTCACCAGAACGTGGAAAATCCACAGTTTTCCACAACTATAACGGTCATACGTAGGGGCGTTATACTAACGACCTGAACTAATGTATACATGAGCATAACGGACTGGGTGTGGTCCGTTAAAGGGGTATAACGCGCCAAGTGGGGTGCGTTATACACATAACGGTCACTAGCATGACCGCTATGTGAGTTGGGTAGCGAGTGGGTTCGGTTTGAAACCGAGCCACCCCCTGGTCGATCAAAATCGATGGGGTTCGCTACAAAAACCTGTAACCTGCCTTTCCTAGCATCCATACCAATCATTAAGAGCTAGAAAACATAAATACGATGCCCATGGATGAATAAAATGCTAATTACCATATTTTTAGGAAACACCAAAAATGGACATTAACTAGGCTAAACAGGCATGGACCGGCATGCATGCAGTGTCAAAACATTCCTAGCGCGGAGACGGTTCCATCCCCCTACCTCGTTCGCATCGAATCGACCGTTCCGACTGCATGCACGCGAAGTGGAGGCCGCGCCCCTCTCACCCCGTCCTGTCCAACCGTCTCACGGACCGCGGAGTGGAGGGCGTCAATGTGATCCCATCGACGCGCTAGATCCAACGGTGTCCCCCTCGTCCCAGTCGGGCCCTGAAAATGACAAACCGAGAAGGAGAGAGAAAGAGAGAGACATTGGGAGAGAGAGGGTGAGAGAGAGTGAGAAATCGAGAGAGAGAGAGAGAGATAACGAGAGAGTGAGAGAGATTAGAGGGGTGGGGGGTTTAAGTGTTAAAAGATCGGAAGAATGTTTAATCGTTGGATAGGCCGTTAGGTTGGAAAGGCTGGGGGACGATGGTTCTATCTTGCACGCCGTGGTTGCAGATAGTGTCCTGACCTTGATTTCTCCAGTCTAGCAATACTATCCTCGAGTATTTTGTTATTTTATCCTTTCTTGGCATTCGTTTTGATGACTTCTTTTTCTTTAGCCCAGCATGCATCATGCGCATCTTTGAACATTCATGTGCCCTCATCTATCTAAGATGTCTCAGTAATGGTGCATAGCTATCTATCCATGGTCTCGGGTAAGGAGAGTCATTCCATTCTGAGTTGGAAGGTTATCTTCGGTCTATTTGCTCGATTTGGTTGGCTGAGGATTCCTGTTGGGAGTTTAGTTGCTTGTCCCTTTTCTTTTTCGCTTGCTCCGACCACCTATCAGCTGTGCGTTCCAGTGAGGTGGTTGGTCATGTTTTATTTCCTTTAGATGTTAGTTCCTCCAGGCATGCGTCATTCGGTTTGGCCGTTCCTTGTGATTAGTTTGAAGTTTTTCGAAAGATTCCTATCACTCGTTGGTTGAGAACGGGTGTCGTTTACCTTAACGCCCACTTTTCAGTCTACTCTGCTTCATTTTCATTTCACCTACATGTTCCATGTCACTTTCGCTTCACCTCCGCTCGCTCCTCTGCAAAGAGGACGTTAAGGAGGGACATCTGTTGACACCCGTTTTATGACCAATAAGTTGGGTTATCTTCTTATTTATCTTTATGATGTCCCGAGTTATTCACCACTTATTGGGCCATGATAGTCAATTTTGGGGCTTATTTTATGGGTCACTCTCCCTAGTTGGGTCTCGTTCCTTGTCTTTTCCATTGCTAAGAGCTTAGTGGGCTTTTCATTTTTCTTTTGCCATGACCTCGCCCTTAGTGGTCTATAGAACGACCGTTATCCATGGTTGACGGTCTATCACTAGACCGTTTAGAAGTGGAAGAGTCTCGTTTCAACATCATTCTTATCTTTTATTGGACCAATAGCCCATGCGGTCTATCGCATTAAAATTAAGGGTGCACCAGCGGTCCATTGCTAGACCGTTTGGCATGCAGAGAGTCCTATTCATGACTTCCTCTCCCGTTGCTCTTATCTTTTACTGGACGATTGAGCGATGTGATCTATCGGTCGACCATTTCTTAATCCTTGCGGTCTATTGCAAGACCGTTAGTGCAGACATAGAGTCCTATTCTGACTGTTCTTTCACTGCTTTGTAGTGGATGAACTAGAGTCCTTGTTTTGTTGATTTCTCTCCAGATAGACATCCTGATAAGCTTCTATTTGTTTCTTTGTACTTTTAGGAGTATTATCTTCGAGAGTTTACTTAGTTCAGGCCTATTTTTGTGCAAGTTCCTCTCCAACTCAACCAGAGAGTTTGGGGGTCTATAAATAGAACCCTTGACTTCATGGCTTGAGGAGGAGATTCCTGGAGCTTACGTCGAGGTGCCGCTACATCTTGGAGCAAGTACCAACTAGGGAAAAGCCCTCTCTACTTCCATAAGGCGTCTGGTCCAGGGAGTATTCAGTTTCAATCACTTTAGTTTGAGTCTTTTTTTCTTCTAGTTCTTCCTCTCTCCCTACTTGCATTCATAGCATATTCCCACTTCCTTCTTCACTTTCTGCTGCACTTTCATCATTTTCAAACCTCATCAATAACAGTAAGCTTATGAGTAGAATTAGTTCCACTTAAACCATATGGAAGCATGCTAATGTCATAAAATAAAGTATGTTACGAACATATGAATAAGAATGTGAATGCGAATACAATGTGTATGTTATGAATGGAAAATAGCAGCATTCTTTGAGGTAGGACTTCGGTCCCTTCTATGGGACGGTGATATGTAACGTCGCAAAAGTAAAAGATCCCAGGGGACGGCTATACGTAACGCCCTGGTCAAAACCTATTGATTTCGCTGGTTCGTTCTGTGGGACGACGATATGTAACGCCACAGAACCCGGGGGATGGTGATACGTAACGCCCTGTGCAGTAGGAGTCTAGGTGGGAGTTCGCTCTCGGGTCTGCGTAGTTCTCTTTCATTCGTTGTGTATGTGGGCCTCCTATGTTTACAACAGCTTTCCAGTTCCATGAATAACAAAAATATGAGAACTCATGAAAATGTGATAATGTGTAACTACTCATTCACTGAGGTCTTGTTGCATGCATGGGTACCTTATCTGTCATTTAAAGAATATGTATTTTCCTCATATGAGTTATTTTGAGTAGATGATAATGAATGGATTATCATATTATTAACATCTGAACTATGTGTATAATTTGGTTATATAAATGCGAGTTAATGCCGGTTTGTTAAGCTACCTACTGAGCGTCACACTCACCCCTTGTGACACACGTTTTTACACACCAGCCCTAGCTCCACCCCTCCTCTCTTCTCCACAGCCACTCCCTCACCCTCCCAACTACCTCTCTTCCCCCTCCTAGCAGCCATCTCCCTCCTCTCCCCCTTCCCCTCTACTTGCTCTCCTTTTCCCACTCGCCACCATCTCCATTTTCTAGTTTGCCCCCAATCTGTGTAGTAGTAGGGAGCAAACTTCACAGTGACCACTCTCGACGATATCATCTTCTCCGGTAGTGAACTACAGATCCCTGGCTCTCCTAGATAGCTCCCTGGAGGACTTGTGCTTCGCCAACCCATGGTGCATCCCCTTCGTCCCTGCTGTGGTTGTCGGCGGCTGCCCACGGCTCCGCACCATCACCAATCTCCACCGGTAACCCAGTCTGCCCCGGTAGTACCCAGGCGGGTAGCAAGCGCAATCCACCCCTCACCAGGCCCCTGGTGGTTCAGACGATCAGACCTCTACTCTAAGAGTCTCTCTGGGTGACCTTGGTCATCTCGACTAGAGCCCCGGCCTACAGCGGATCTGTCGCCACCCCTCTCCTCATCGCCCATTGGTCAGTTCTGAGGTGCAGACTAATAGCGAGCATGACACTCTGGCATGTGCAATTCGACCTCCGGTGACCTTCCAGCAGGTTAGTAGTGGCCTCGGATACCTCTGGGATCCCCATCAGCTGTATGGGGACCCGTCAATAGTGACACTCTACCCCGACTCCTCTCCTTATCGCAGACAACCAGTTGCACCGGTCGGCACTGGTCTGCTCCTGCCTGCACAAACCTCCAACCTTGGACAGTAGCAGCCTCTTCCGCCTCCAGCACCACACGATGTTCACCAGAGAGATCCCAACCCTTCCAGGGACCGCCCCCGATCAGTTCTGCATCGACCCCGCCTCCAATGGTGATCAGAGGATCTTGCGATGACCTCGGTATCTTCTTGCTATCTTGTCGATCCAGTCGGGACTGAAAGGGACCCTAGTGCACCTCCAAGCCTACGCTGCCCCGGAGCGACCCCCGATCATCACGCCGTCAATACCAGGAGTTCTTGGCACGCCCTCAGACGTTCCTGCACTGACCTCGCCTCCTACAGTGCTTGGAGGAGTACGTGGCGACCCCGACACTGGCTTGCTGGTAGTCAGGAATCCAAACTAGATAGAACTAGTTCTCCAGAGTACTTTTCCCTCCCCGCCTGGTCAGCTGATCGCCCCTCCCTGTGTGGAGGTAAACTTTGGTTGTAATTGAATTCATCCCCGCCCTAAGCTTAACCCTTCTGCGCAAGGTGTAGTTGTGTAATCGCATACTACGGGTGAAGCCTCATTAGCGCAGCGTGCGGGGTCGACCCACACTTCCCCGCTCGCCCGCGTCTTCCGTCGGGATCAACTTCTTCAAGCCGATCAGGTGAGCGCTGCTCCATCCTCTAGTATTTTCTATTAGTTCAGTATCTTTTCATGCTCTGTCGGTGAGGTTTGAGTGTGCATGGCCCCGTGATCCCACCATCTACGTGCGGCCACTACGGCTAGAGAGTGTGAGAGCTACTCGTACCCTCAAGGCACAAATTCTACCCCACTAAAGTCGAGAGCTCCTATCCTTGGGAAGGGACAACCTAGGCACTGCTAGCACCCCAAACTAACAATTGTCTGGTCCTCAGACTTGACCTACCATCGCTGAGTCACCTTGGGAAGGGTTGCGCCACGTGAAATCTGTCTGCCAAATCGAGTTGGCATTCTTACTCTTGTGCTTGCGAGCTAGGTCTGAGGGTCATCCTTCCCACCCTCACTGCATCCCTAGGTGGTGTCACATCAAATTAGTATCATAGCAAGTCCTTGACTTGTTCCCCAAAGTCAGGTCCTAGGGTCGTTTGCATTAGAGTCTCCCTCTTGTTGACATCGTGTCCAGATGGATCGCACCTCTGTTCAACTCCTCATGCCCAAGCTTGATGTATGGGACAAGCTCGTAATAGAGATGCTGACTGCCCGTGCCAAATCACCCACAACCTTTGATCAAAAATATGGCCTTTGCATATGGCTATCACCCACTTCCCCACCAGCCCCAACTCTACCTCCGATTGGGGATGAGGCCATGCACGAACCCATGGAGACCATGACCTACATCCTTGATCCCATGCTGATTGAGGAACACTTAGCCCAGGAGGATGCCCTGGGACTGATTGGCGTTACTGAAGAGGATGGAGTCCTACATTTTCACTCGCACCTTGACCTTTCCCTTATGCCATTCACACTACTTGAGGGTAAACTAGTCTTGGAAGGACCCCTCACTAGTTGGCTAAAGAAAAGTCTGGCCCATGACATCTCGATCCTCAGCTACCCTCCCATGAAACAAAACCTCCAAATGGTGCCCATCAACTCCTTTCACACTAATACCAAGAGATAAATGAACCATGTCGCCCCCGCCACTCCGGTGGCACCGGAGAATGAACACCTTATCCAAACCTTACGTTTGGATCAAGGCATAAAACCCCTTCCTTGCGTAGGCACTGACTCGGTGCCGATGAACACGTGAAAAGACAAATGAATCACGTTGGCTCCGCCACCCCAGTGGCACCGACGAATGAACACCATACCCAAACATCACGTTCGGGTTAAGGAACAAATCACCTCCTTGCGTAGGCACCAACCCAACGCCGACGAACATCCCAAGAGACACATAAACCACGTTAGCCCCGATGTTCTGTCGACGTTAACGAATGAACTTCTCACCATCCCTTCGGGTGACGAATACCCCCTTTGACTTGGACCTTCCGTCTAGGTCATTGACTTAACAAACTTTTCTCACTGTCCCTTCAGGTGACGAATACCCCTTTTGACTTGGACCCCTCGTCCAGGTCATTTGAATCAACAAACTCTTCTCTCCGTCCCTTCGGGTGATGAATACCCCTTTTGACTTGGACCCCTCGTCCAGGTCATTTGAACAACAAACTCTTCCCACCGTCCTTTTGGGTGACGAATACACCCCTTTGATTTGGGCCCCCCATCTAGATCATTTGAACAACAAACTCTTCCCTCCACCCCCCCCATGGGTCGAATCAACCTGTTCGGGTCCAACGCCCTCGTGGAACCACTTGGTGGGCCGCGGGGCTCACATGGTGGAGTGATCCCCTTATCTCTCCCCTGGGGAGGCGAGCACTCTCCTATGCGCCCTCGTGAACCCAGCCGAAGGGTTCCCTAAATGAACCACTGTCACAAGCTTGCACTTCACCGAGATGCAAAAGAGAAGAAGAAAGAGGAGGAAGAAAGAAAAGATTTTGGGCAATCATACATATAGAAGAGGCATCTGCATGAATAGTATTCTATTTCTCAAAAGGAGAGGGTTACATGTGTTCCGGGGCATTCCCCTATGTTACATGTCAAAAGAGGGGAAGAAAAGAAAGAGAGCAGAACAAAAAAGGCAAAGCGGGAGCGGTGCTTAGTCGATGCCCCGAAAAATCTCCTCGAGTGGGAGGATCCCGACGCAGGGGAAATCTGCCATGTCACGCAGTCGGTGCTTTTGCTCTTCGAGGCGTGCCAGCTCGGTCACCACGGATGCCATTTCAACCCTGGCAGTGGCTAGCTCCTCGGTCTCTCTTGCTGCGGTCGCCTCGACCTCGGTGAGATCAGCCTCGGCTGCAGCAAGATAGCCCTTCAGTTTTTCTATTCTGCTCATGAGAGCGTAGATACGGTGATGGCTTTCGTCCAGGGCCTTTTCATGCTGCTCCTCGCTACCCCTCCGCACTTCCAAGGCCTGCAGATACTCATCCTCCTGGGCAATGATGGTGGTGAATTCGTTGGGAGCCTGGGTCTCGAGGAACTTGCGGCAGTTGACATATTTCAACAATAGCAAAGCTCACCGCGACAATTCTTCTAATGGGCAACCCATCACCTGCAGCGCCCCGATCAGCTACATGACAACGGTGTGCACCCCCCGGTATGTTAGGGAAGGGTCGGCGAAGATCATCGACCTCAACACCAATAATGTCTGCCGAACCGGCACGTCTGAGGTGGTGTGACCTATGGAGAGTACGGTCGAAAGATCAAACTCCACCATGCTGTCTATCACCGCCCACAGATCTGCATCTACCGCGGCCGAGGAGGACGAAAGAGTGAAAGCCAGGTCGCTCGAGCGCCTGACCTCAACGGACAACTCCTGGCTAGCCACCGCCAAAGGAGTAGGCAAGACTATGGCTAAATCACCCAACCCCATTATCATGAGGGGCTACTCCACCTCTACCGCTGGGACGGGGTCAGGACTTGTTGCTGCTGCCCGTGTTGCCAAAGCCGTGCCCGCCACCTCGACTGGAGAATAGGCTGCCATAGGAGCTTAATCGGCTACTGCGGCTGACAAACCCGCATCCATCTCCACCCCCTCAGCGAGGCTCAGACCCGGTGTCACTTCTGAAGGACCCGCCGCCTCTTGTGACCAGGACTCCTGCGAAAGCGCAATGAGGCCTGCCAATATCTTCTTCAGAAGCGGGTCTTCTGCTGGAGCTAGGGATTTCTAGATGGGCGGAAGTGGGACCGCAAGCTGTCGATTGGCTCCCGGTTGTACTAACAGCGCGATGAACTTCACATCTGTTCCCCAGAGTGAGGTCAGTCTCTTCTCCGCTAGCACACCAAAGGACAACCTCCGCTTGGCGATAGCCTTGCGAGCCCGACCGGCAAAAGCTTCCCGGGGCACCGGCGTCACCTGGCCATGCAAAGCAGGGGTAGCCGCTCACCACCTGAGGTGAATTGTCAAAGTATGGAGAGGCAAAGTAACAATATGCTAAGCATTTGATATATGACCTGTGTAAATTGCCATTGATTGTTTCAATTGGTTAAGAAGTTTTTAAATCAGACATAGCTCCTAGCTGGATCTATTCACCCCCCCTAGATCCTAGTAGCGCACCTAACAGCTGTCAATGTAGCTTCCAGGTAGCTTGGACGTTGGCCTATAGATGAATCACCCTTGAGGGCTGCAAGGAGCTCTCTAACTTCTTGTTCATGCGGGGCTTCATCAGAGGTCGTGGCGGCCTTCGTGATAATAGATTTTCATCATTTGCAGGGTTCATCAGCTTCTTGCCTTTCTTGTATCATTGTTCGGGGCTTTGGGATATCTCCCAGCCTTGAGAGCTGTAGGATTTCTTCATGATCATCTAGGTAGTCATCATAGACCTCTTTCAAAGGATCCTCACTCACGAGGGTGGAGAGGGAGGTCACATCTGCCTCGCAGCATTCCTCATCAGCCAAACCTACTACCTTCATGGTTAGAGAGGTGGAGGTACACACCCCTGTCGTAGGACAAGATTGACTATTCTTCTTTTCTTCCATGGGTGACGTTGGTCACCCAGCATCTCCATTTGGATTTGAGGCCTACTTTGCTCAGCCTCTAATGTATGTTTGGGGGTTCGGTAGTAGATAGAGACCACATGAACTCCCTTTCTCTAAGCGTCCGTTTCATTTGGGCATGATGGGTCTACTGTCTATTCCCCCATTTCAAGTTTGCCCTTCTTGATTAGAGTCTAGGCAACATCTTTGGAAACATAACAATCCTCGATAGAATGTCCCAACAATTGATGATACAAATAGAATCGAGGGTCATTACTTCTTTTAGTATCCTCCGACTTCTTGAGCTCTGGCAGAATAATCTTGTCATAATGACAGGCCCATTCAAAAATCACACGTGTCTTCTCTCTCGGGAAGGAGTGGGGTTTCTTCATCTTCTCTCGCAATGAGGGAATTTGCTTTGCAGGTTTACTGGTCGAGGCTATGGCCACTTCCTAGGTTTCCATCTTCATTTGCTCAAAAGCATCGAGGCTAATGCCTTCAGATTTGCTCTCCCTCCTTGCCGTAGCAGTAGTAGGACAATACTTTGCCAGAAAGGCTTCAACATCGGCTACTACCGTATTAAGCTGATCAAAGGATTGGACTTTGATATCAATCATCCTTTGATGAATTTCTTTCTTCAAACCCTGTTTGCAGATCTGGATAGCAGCTTCATGGCTCAGTGGAGGCTTGCACGTTGTACAAGAGCTTGTGCACCTCTAGATGTAATCCAAGACAGGTTTATCATCTCCCTTCCTATACAAAGATAGCTCCACTTTGGTTATGGGGGAATGCTTTAGCATTGTAGGGCAGCATTACCGGGGAAGATTGCCCCTTGTTAATTGAGACAGACATCTGGTTACTTCAGCCAGTTGCTTCTTCAATCTTTTAATCTCCTATTGCTACTCATATAGTAATGCGAGCATGGAAGGGTCATATTTAGAGAAATCCAGAGCATGACTCAGGACACCGTCTTCCACTCCGGCATCGGGTAGAGGCAGCAGCACCCTATCACCATGAATAGCTGGGACCAGTCCTTCTAAAGTGGACATGCCCACATCCTTGTGTAGAGATGGCCTCCAAAGGTGTACTTCTTCATCTTGTACTTCACCGTCTAGAGACATGTGTTGCTCCTAACTCTTAGCTTCTTACATAGCTGGATCTTCTAGAGGGTCATCGCCAGCTAGGGCGAAGATAGATATCATATCTGCTTCATAGAATTCTTCTACCGAGAAACCCAGGCCAGGGTGCTGGATAATCTGCAACAGATACCACAACTTTTTGAACATCTTGTTTTGTCTTTTAGCTTGGTAGAAGGGAATGCGCTGCCTTGTAGCCATTTTTATCACCTTGCCGATTATATCGGGCAGCCCTTTGATTGGGACGACTGAGTCCTGAATTTCTTCACGGAGTTTGCAATCATCATCCCCTTTCACTAGTTGTTCACTAGCCAAGTAAAACATTGTGGGTTGTCTAACGGGATTGGGAACCTCGAGGGTCTTCAGTAGTTCGACTGTCAGACAATCTGTATTTATGAGCGATCTTGTGATTCCCAGAGAGACTTTCAGATAACCCAGCTCTTCTTTGAGCTCCGGCACTTATGGCTCGGGATAGATATCAGAAGGGGTTACTCTGAGCACTCCCTCGACTTCAGCAATGTGTTACACCTCCTACCAGGCCACATAATCGGGCAAAGGTGGAGGGAACTAGTCATCGGCCTCTGCTGTCTTCTTTTCTTTATTCTGAGCTGGCTGGGAAGTTTGCCTCGGCTTCTCCTGTTCTTCGGCTTCAGCTCCAGTCTCTTCTATTAGTTTCAGGGATTTTCATTGTATTCATTTTCTATTGTGTCTTCGCTTATTTAATAAGGCTCCACCCCTTGACCAAATATCAAGGATTGGTCGTTTCTAATTTGCTTTAGGCAAGGGGTTGAGCCTAAGAACAAATCTAACTTGTTTTCTCATTTTAGTGTGCACAGAAATAGGTTGCAATACCCCAGAATCCAAGGCTCATAGATTTCTCTATTCTCTTTCCCTTGCGATCTTTTCTTAGACTGCTAGGCTCTCCTAGCAGTCAATTGGCGACCGTTACCCTCACCCGAGGGTCAGAACCCACAGTTTTTCCTATTCCTTCTCCTTTGCGATCCTTTGATAGACCGTTATACTCTATCTATTGGTCGAGTGGCGATCGCATGCCACACCCGAGAGCCAAAAACACAAAGTTTTTCCTGTGTCCTTCCTCTTGCGGTTTGTCGCCAAATCGTTAGGCTACCCTGGCGGTCCTTTAATGGACCATTTTTCAAATAGAGAACTCTGCTACGTCTGAATATTCATGCCAAAGGATACACTCTCGCAGCAAAGGTTCAATCAATCCTTTCATTCATTCATTCTAGGTTCATAATACATCATTCTCTCAATAAATCTCAATACATAATGTTGGAACCCTAATTTTGATAATGACACACTATGAATCATGTTGAGATAGAACTGCATAAGAACCATTCATGTAGAACAAGCAGTTTATTTGTCTAAGTGTCAAATCTAGGTCGATGCACATATAAGCACTTAGTCATTAAGGTCGATGCATGTTCAGGTCTTAGTTAGATAAGGTCGATGCACATTCACATTTTCATCACATTTGGTCAGTGCACACTTTTGCATTATGTCTGTTAGGTCAATGCACATTTTAGGCTTAAGTTTGATAGGTCGGTGCACATTCTTTTCTTACGTTTGATAGGTCGGTGCACATACATGTCTTCATCCTGCCAGGTCGATGCATCCTTATACATCGTTTAACATAAGGTCGATGCATGTACTTGCATGTAGTCACACAGGTTGGTGCATATATATACACAAGTAGTGTATCAGGTCGGTGCATGAGTGACTTTGTGCTTAGGAAGGTCGATGCACATCCTTACACTCATTCTAGAAGGCCGACGCTCATACAACTATTATGTACATCAGGTCGATGCCTGTATTGTAGCATGTTCTACACGATCGATGCACATTCTTTAACATGCTCTACAAGGTCTGTACACATGTAGAGTCTAAAGCCTATGCACATATAAAGTCTATGCACATGTAGAGTCTGTGCACATGAAGAGTCTAGGTCTTTGCACATGTGGAGTCAAGGGTTGATGCTCATGTAGAAGCCAGGTCATCAGGTCTGTGCATTAAGTCCATACTTTAAGGCATTTGCATTAACATACTTTCCTTGATCTGAGCATCTGATATCTTTGTGAAATTGACTCAATATGCATTCTCCTAAGTAATAATGATGAAAAAGGTGTTTGACGAAATGATTTATTTCTTATTGACAAGGACGTAATCAAACACTTTAAAGGCAGAGAGTAGTAGAGGCTTAAGTAATCATGTGATCCCAGAACTGACTTAAACAGACACGTGATCCAAGGCAGCCAGCTTTCCAAGAACGATCAGTCACGTGGTCTCATCTCATCTTTCAGATCTGACATGTCGACTTATCAACCTACTTTTCTGAGAAACTATTGGCATGAATTCTCCCTCCACACGCTAGAGTGAACCCGTGTGGGGTCCACCTCATCCAAGTTGCTGGTACATGAAGGGGGATCTCTGAGAAGATGAAAGTGAAGAGAGAAACAATTAAGAAGCCTAGTTCAGTTAAGAAGATCCGTGGAGTTCAACTGAGAAGAAAATTGAGAGCAGTGAGAGCATCTGAGAGAAAAGTGCTGGAGAGTGAGAGTTAGCTGCAGAAAGGTGAAAGAGTTTCAGAACAGAGCATCGGAGAAGAGAAGAAGAGAAGAAGAAGTGATCGCAACAGAAGTTACGATTTCTAGATCAGATCTAGAATTGTTTGCTCATTTTTGAGTTACATTATTTTTCCTGCTACATTTGATTATCGTTTTCAATCATTTGTACTTTTCTTTCATCTTTGTCTTTCAAGCTGTTAGTCAGTGGAGCAAGCTGTGATGCTCAGCGGCGAGGATCTGTTCCTCAGACAACAAGCTGTGATGCTTAGCTATTAGCAAGCTGTGAGGCTCAGCGGATCAAGCTGTTAGTCAGTGATTGTAGGGATTCATCTCTGAAGCTGTGGATCTGTGGCGACCCGGGATCCGAGTACCGAAAAGGAACCAATGCGACTCGAATCTCGGCCCGCCTCCCACGTGCCCGAAGACTCGGAAGGGATAAAAAGATAGGTGTGGTGTACATAGAAATAGGAAGAAGAAATATGCTTCGCGCTGGCTGAAACAAATCAAGCCGAAGCTTCCACCTCCCAACATGCCACTAGGACTGGGAGGAAGTGGGGACGTCTACCTCTAGCCAATCATAATATCATGTTCAGGGGTGAGTAGCCATACCAAATCCCTGAACCTAAAATAAAAGGTGTGAGAGTCCCACCTCTGTCAGGCCTTTACCCTGAAGATATAGTTGACGAACGGGTCCCCTGTAATGACCCGAGATTCGAATATCGAGAAAGGCCCTATAATCCAAATCTCGAACTGCCACCCACGAGTCTGAAGACTCGGAAGAGTTAAAGGGATGGTGTGAAAGTACACGAGAATCTAAAATAATTACAGAATTACATAATTTATATGAATAAGTAGGAAATAGAATTAACATTAAGCAAATTACATGGTCCACAATATAACAACAGTTCATAATACGATAGTAGTCCACAACTAGTACAGTAAGGAAAGGAAAGTACAACTACACGGGACATACCCCGGCTCGGGCAACTGGCAACTAACCTTGGCCACTAGAACCACGTGGAGCCTTAGACGCACTCCTCTGAAGCCTCGCCTCACTTGAAACACGGAAAAAAGCAGAGAATGAGCCTCATAACAAAATGCTCAATAGGGATCACTCGGACCCCCACCTCGTAAAATGAGAAACTACAATGCAAAGTAGCTAAGAGTGAGTACTATGCAAGATGTAGAACCGAGTTCAATAGGAATCAATAAATAGAAAAGCCCTGCTACGTCAGACACCAGTCTCGCGGTGAGAAAATCAAGACACACGTCATGGTGACAAGACCAAGAGTCGCTACCTGACAAGATAGGAGTACCTCCCACTAGAAGCAAGGCCGGATGTGCCCCTTGACGTCTTAGACCGTGCCTCAGGTGGCCCCCTCGCCGCCCCTGGTGAAACGGGGACACCAAATAAGTAACCACAAAATAAGGACTAGCTGGGGTCTCGCTCATCAGCATGGGTCCAACTGCCCCCAACCACGTGTGCACACACTGACCATGCGTCCTAGGTCGGGCCTATGATAGGTTTCCCTCAGTCGGACTCTGGCTACAAGACGTGGGGCCCTATGGTAACCAGTCTAAAAATCATCTCTCTGGGTAGCCTCGCCACCACTCCCTAGTGGGACCACACATGTGTCGGAAGGCTACGACTAGTGGAGGGTCGCTGAAGGAGTAGACTCTCTAGCCAACGGGAAATGATGCCTAAACTGGATAAAATACAAGGACCGCTCCTCATACTGACACCGACTCACGGTGCCACATGCCGAGAACACCACCTCCCGAGACCCCATGGCACCCTAACACATGGTCCCCATACGATGCCCAGCATTAGTCAAACCACAGGTCAACACGTGCATCGAGGTCCACTCACCCAAGATTCGAATTGACAAAAAATGAAACTCTGGTTGGACATAACACAAGTGGCGGTCCGCTCTGGACCATCCTAGGGTAAAAATGATCAAATGATAGACCGCAAGGAGGAGAGATGCGATCATTCATAGGCCGCCTACTCACATGAAAGAAACGGTCTCCTGAGGACCATTTGAAACACAGCCGGTCCCCCAGTGGGCCGCCTCAGGATGAAATGGTCCCCCTAGGGACCGCCTCACCATGGACTACACGAAGAGGGTAAAATGGTTACCTTGTGACTATTGGGGACTGAAACGGTCTCCATTGAGACCGCCAGGTGGGGCTAAATGGTCATCTCATGACCGCCAATCCCAAAAATTGTTCAACAGTAAAATGCAATGGTCAAAAAACACCTCGGGAGTCATGCTGGCTCTACGAGGAAGGCAGTCGGCCACTTGGTCGCCACACATGGGTAGCGGTCAGTTGCCCGACTGCATACCCTACCGACACCCCATGGTCGACAAGCGATCACCTTGAGGGCCGCCATTGATAGAAACGGTTCCTGTTAGGACCGTTTTCTTCCCAGAAAATCGAGAATGGCAAAACACGGCGAAATTCACCATTCCACGCCCCGATCACCCCCAAGTAATGGGGAAACAATGGGGGAACCCTTCCCCATGCCCCCTAGGCATCCAATGGTGCCCTCAAACCATCAAATAACGCAATGAAACTCTAGATCGGGCGTTCGATCCCCAAAACATGGAGTTTCCTTCCCGACATGAAATAACCCCCTCTCGACCTCCCTTCGGCCTAGAAATCGTGAGGAAGGTAAATATCAAGCTAAGGATCTGTCACCCTACCTCAAGGTTGCTCGAAACGCGACGGATCATCACCGATCTTCAAAAACATGCTTGAAAACCCTCGAACTCCCACGAACTGCACAACGCCACGATGACCTGACCGCCGTCGTCGCCGCCGAGTCGTCGCCTCACCGCACCGCCCTTGGGAGGCCTCGCGGGTTCCAAGTGGTATCAAGTATATTTGATAGTCCTATCGGGTATATCTGGTATCCCAGATCCGAGTCGTCACAATACCTTAGTGAATCGGTGCCATACCTTAGTGAATCGATGCCATGTCTTGGTGAACCGACGCAAGGGAAATTCCCTTTGCTTCAATTCACCCTTCCCCTTTTCTCTCCGCCCAAATCCCCCATCCCAACTTCCTCTACTCCCCTTCCTCTGCCATCCCCGTCGGCCCCAGATCCGTGGCCTTAGAGAGGCTCATCCTAGGCAAAAATGACATCGCTTCTGTCCCGATGCCATCATCATCTATGCTTGATGGTAGATCGACGGTGAACTTCCTTATCCCGACTCCCAAGGAGAAGATTCAGCTCTACTCGTCTCAGTACCGCGCGACATATACTGCCGAGGGGGATCGCCAGCTGGGGGCTCACCCACATGGTAGTCACGCCCCTGGATCTGGTCAAATGCAATATGCAGATTAACCCTGTAAAATACAAGAGCATCTCGTCTGGATCTAGTGTCCTACCGAAGGAGCAGGGGCTTAGAGGCTTCTTCAGGGGTTGGATGTCGACCTTGCTAGGATATAGTGCTCAGAGCGCCTGCAAGTTTGGATTTTGTGAATACTTCAAGAAATATTACTCGAACCTTGCTGGACCCGAGAATGTCGTGAAACACAAGACTCTGATTCACCTTGCAAGATCTGCCTCTACTGAAGTTATTGCTAATGTTGCCCTTTGCCCGACGGAAGCTGTGAAGGTCCGAGTCCAGGCACAGCCTGGCTTCGCTGGAGGTTTAATGAATGGACTCCCGAAGTTCACCAAATTAGAAGGTATACCTTTCCGACAACTTGGTGGAGTAACGCCACATTTGGAGCAGCCTATCACAGTTATTAATTGTAGGGATAAATCATAATTACAGATTGGAGGAGGATTTGATCTTGAAGTAAGTGCTTTTATATCTGATGTTGCTTCTGATGCTGTAAGTGAACGGTGACAAGCACCATCTGACAAAGATATCATCTTGGATTAGAATAACCAATCAAACCTGTCTTGGCATGGCGATCCCATTGACCCTCATGACGGTGGCTTCCGTCATTGGAGGTTAGATACTTCAGTTGCAATTGTTAGTGCTGAGAAGCAGATTTTCAATATACTTGCTGGGCCAGATGAAGAAGAAGTGTTATACTCTGGAAGGGCAGCAATCAGCAATAGGAGTCCATTATTGAGGCCTGTAATTGGCTTGCATGATCCGGGGCAGGAATTGAGTGCACATCATTTTCATATGAGTGAAATGGGAGAAACCTTGCTCGATCATAAGGTTTTAGTGGATAATGTTTTGCAACCTCATAGAATGCTTTGGTCAGGTATAGAGGAAGCTTACCTGAAGCGTCTGTCATCATCAAATTTATCTGGCATCATGGACCAGGACCATCTGATGTTTACTGAATTAGGAAGGGACAACTCTAGTGTGGGTCGACAGAAAGACTCACACCCCGCGTTGGTTCACCCCCTCCTTGCTCTCCTCTCCTTCCTCATGGTGCCGACTCATTAGCCGCACAAATGTCCTCCGGTGTCGACCCCAAGATCTTCTTGAGTCAACTCCCTAAAAGCCCTATGAGTCAGCCCACTGCTTGGTTGTTTCTGCGTCGACCTCATCCCGGCTTGTGTCGACCCCTTGTTTACCTTTTCCACATGCTATTAAATCAGCGCTAGCCATGCCCAATGAAGGTGAATCGGCACATGGGTGCACCAACTCACTCACACCCGTTCTTCCTTCGCCATACCCTTTGCCCGTTCTTCTACGCTGGTTCACTATTATACCCATTAGGTCGACTTCCATCTCTTGCTAGTCAATTGAACGCCTCTTTACTGTCCCATGTTGCTTGGCTCATGGTCATCCTGTAATAAAAATAATAACAATAAAATACATGTATGTAATAATAACGAACCCATTCGTCATGCATGCATAAACATATGAATATACGCACATATATGGACCCGTATATATGTATAGCTATCTTACTGTGTGCTTGCTTGCTTCGACTTTTCGATATATCAAATGGTGATTTGTGAAAGGTCAGACTAAGTCTGGCTGGAAGCTATCATTATGCATGAGGTGATATTCAAATCTAGGTTCTCCACCTTGTACCAGGGGTCGATCTATTTGAATAAGTCCCCATTGCTCGTTTGATTGCATGCCATATCCTATCTCACTCATTCGGCCCTGTGGCCCCTCTATCTTTGGCGATTAATCAAAGGTTTTTCCTCTTCTGGAGAGATATAATTAATGTCGGAGCCTTTACGGTACGGCGGGTTCTGAGTCCCGACACGATCACCCATTTTCGTTACTTCCATCCCCAAGATGGTTGTTAAACAGATCGAGAGGGCCATGGCTTCCTTTTTCTAGAATGGTAAGGATGGGGTGCGTCGACGCCAATGGGTTTCCTGGGATGTGGTCAAGCGTCCCTTGAAGGAAGGTGGCCTGGGCGTGAGGAGTTTGCTGCACGTTCAATTGTCCCTTGCTGTGAAGTAGATTTGGTCGGTTGTTAATGGTGATTCCCTTTGGGCAAGATATGCCCGCGGAAGGTATAAGGTGGGCCATACTCCTGCACTCATTCATTTTCCTCGGGGCATCTCCAAGGATGTTTTTAGGATAGCTTTTAATGTCGTCCAGGAAAACTCCCATTGGATTGTTGGAACTGCTTCCAGTGTTGACTTCCTTGATGATATCTGGGTGGGTGTTGTCCCACTTCGCAACCTCCTCAACGAGCCTTATGAAGGCCCTCCCGCCACGGTGCAGCAGGTGATTCAGTTGGCTAATCATCCCATTTGTAGCCTTCTCCCTTTATCCTCCATAGTGGATGGTTTGGAGCCTGTAGATGCAAGCGATACTCGTATATGGACAGGCTCTACATCCAAAATTTTCACTATCGAGTCAGCTTATGATCTCGTCAGACCCAAGGGCTGTTTGAGGCCTCCTCTGCTGTGGTTATGGCATCCTTCTTTCTATAGAAGAGCTTCTGTCTTTGGTTGGAAGATCCTTCACAGGGCAGTGCCTGTCGATGAGCGGATAGCGGCTTGCAGTGTGAGTATGGTCTCTAGGTGTTCTTGCTGCCACTCCCCTCACACTAAAGATCTCAACCACCTCTTCCTCTCTAGTGGGCTTGCTTCTCAACTATGGCATTGGTTCCTGCCCCTTGCTGGTCCTGGTGTCATGTTGCATGACCAGGTCACAACTCGGTTATGGTCCTTCCTGACCAATTGCAATACCGAATCGCCTTTTGGTTTTATCTCCCTCTACAACCTCCTGCTCATGATATTGGAAATCTGGAAGGCTAGCTGTGTGATGTGCCACCAGCAAATTCGTATTGCTGCTAAGAAGATCATTATTGATATTCAGGCTATGGTCAATATCGCTTTGAAAAACACTATTTTTAAAGTGGCCCCTACCACTCAACAGCTCGTTGTTATCAACTCTTTCAGATGTCACCAGTTGTCAAGAAGAAGACCATGCACTTAGTGAGATGGATTCCACCTAAAGAGGGATTATCTCGCGTTGTCCCTGAGCTGAGGACGATGACCACAATCGTGAGAACTGCAAGAAGGCAAACGAATCAGGGGTGCCCAGGGATGGATCCCCGGGACAAACCCTCCGATGCTTAAGTCAGCAAATATGGTAGAGCTCTGATGCAAAGGGGGGGTAAGGAGGAGATGGGGGGTGCGAGATTCCTCTCTACCAAGCAGTGAAGTGATTCTAGCTCAGGGTTAATATCGCTTAATAGCGCTTACCTTTCGTAGGAGGGCCTCCCTGGTTTATGTAGCGATTCCCGAGCTGTAAGAGCCCTGCGAGGCGAGGAGTTTCAGGAGAGATTACATCCTCTTCGTGGGCTCTTTAAGGTATGAGGACTCTTAACTCTCCATTATCTCCACGATCTCCCTGCTCTTAAAGGGCGCTTAAGGGTCGCACGAATAAGCTTCCACCAGTCGATCCGAGCGAAGGGCATGGTCTCAAATGGGGGTTTCCCGAGCGATAGGCGCAAGGCTCGGGCGGGGCGCAAGGGTCCTGAAGGGACCTCTCGACCGATCTGACGCTCATACTTTCGAACCCAAAGGTCGCTTAGGAAGGGCTTGATCCGAGTAGGTTATTGGGCTTAGTGGGCCCTCAGGGGGGCTATCACTTGTGGGAGTTGGGCCACATTTGGTCTGTCAGGACCTCGTTTGGCCGCTCTATACGGGCAGTAGAAATCCCCCTCTCCACTTGTCCCCCTCTTACTCCCGAGCCAAGACTAGGCTCGGTCGAGTAGCATTTGGGGTAGATGTAGGTGGCTCGAGCCGAGTGGGGATTTTTCTCTGACAAGGGCCACATGATGCGGCTGACCTGGGGATACGCCCGTAATGATGATAATTTTTACGAATTGATGTGTGGAGCACCTTTTTTAAGATTGAAATGTCACGTCGCTTCCCACGGGGGTTTATAAGCATAACGCATATAGGCGCTTCCAACTTCCATCGCTTAGGGTTTATCATTCCACCATCTTTGCATTTGTGAGGAGTTCATGCGCTGCGAGGGTAACCTAGAAGGGTGAAGAGTTGTGGCGGCCTTCGCGGAGCTCGCCGATGTTACGGCAGCGGCAATTCGCCAACTTTTGCTTCCCCCTGAGTCATCTAGCATAGTGTCCTCTTCTTCCTCCTCTAGCTCTCCTGGTTGCTCTATGGCG
>JANBPO010000409.1:0-14647 GCA_024336825.1 Amorphophallus titanum
CGAGCTCACACATTGGGCGTGTGGAGAACTCATTCCCGCCAAGAGATGCTAGAAGGCTCTCAGCCACGTGTCAGATTCTGAGCACTATAGCTTTCCACGTGGCAGCTCTTTTTCAGGGATGATCTGTCTTGGATCACATGACCGTTCTCAGTTCGAGCTCACGTGCATCTTTAGTCCTGCCCATCAGGTGTTTGATCATGGACCTTATCTGTCATGGAAGAGAACAAACATAACTATTAGTGTTATTAACTAGGAGAGTAGATTTTGCACAGACCTTAAAGCTTAGATGACGCGAATATGCACAGACTTTAGTGTTCAATCTGAAACATGCATGGACCTGATTTTCCATCTAACAAGGAAATGCACGGACTCTGGTATGCAATCTTCAGAAATGTGCATGGACCTTATTCGTGCACAGACTATATGTAATGCTGAACAGATTTATGCACGGACGTTACCTACGTATAGCAATACAATATGCACAGACCTTATGCCAGCCCACAGCAAAAATAGCACAGACCATGTACATGCTTTAGACAAAATTAGCACCATCCTTAGAAAGTCAAATGCGCACGGCACAACAAGCACCGACCTGTTATGCAAGGCTTGAAATAAGCTCAGACCTGTTATATGCTGAGGATTGAAACATGCACAGACTTGGATTGACATTATGCATGACTATGCACGGACCTCATAATCAACCTAAGCCAATTAGCACAGACCTTACGTATGAACCAGAGTGAACATGTTATGCATAGACCTTGTCTAAGGTGGCTAGCATGAAGTGCACGGACCTAGTATGTTCATAAAAACTAAAACGTGCATAGGCTTATAAGATGTTGAGCGAAATTGTGCACGGATCCTATGAGAATGTGCACAGGCTTAAACTAGACTTGCAGTGGCCTATATGAATTTGAGTGAGAACTTGCACCGAGATTATATGCAGAAAGCAAACAATGCACAGACTTGTATGCTGAACTATAAGAAGACTTGCACCTGCGTTACATACCGAAGTATGCACGGACCTTGATAATTGCACGGAGTTCATATGTGCGTGATGAATGATATGTACAGACTATATAAATGCTATGAGCCTGGTTTGCACGAGCCTTACATGAGCGGCAGTAAAACATGCACGGACCCTTAGTGTCTATAAGAGAAATGTGTAATGACCTTTCGTGTGCACAAGAGAAATCTGCACAGACTTAGTTCAAAGAATATGAACGGACTCACTATATGCATAAGGGAAATGTGCAAGGACTTGGATCGAGAATATGCACAGACGATGAAATGCATTTTGACTAAAATGTGCAACAACTTTATGTGCATTGAACTGAGACGTATACTGACCTATGCTAATGGGATGATCATGTTAAGAACCTAATGGAATGATCATGTTGAGCACCGACTCCAAGGATGATCATGTGCACGGTCCCAATAATGCATGAAGGACAATGTCGACTCATGGTTTTGACTCTTACCAAATGCATATGAGCAGTAAATATGCATGGACCCTCACAGCAAGCAATCCTCATTTATGCAGCATCATTCAATCTTCCATATGCAAACACATGGTGACTTCTAGTGTATGATATATGCATGGACCCTCACAGCAAGCAATCCTCATTAATGCAGCATCATTCAATCTTTCATATGCAAACACATGGTGACTTCTAGTGTATGCTATCATCAAAACCACAGAGGCACAACAATCTCCCCCTTTTTGATGATGGCAACATTATGAGTCACACTGACTCAATTCAAACTATTCTCCCTCTTTGACTTCATCAAAAAGAAAATAGTTTGAGACGAGCATTAAGACACAGCAGTGCATGAAATGATTGAATTAAAATCTCACTCTTAGACTACAACATTAAGACATAACAGTGCTATTCTCTCCCTGGATAAAGGAAATAGATCAGCAAAAAACACAGGGGCACTTAGACACTTAAGCACCAATGAAGTCTATGTTCTATTCTCCCCCATGGAGCCTACTCCCCCTGAGAATGTGAGATGAAGTGAAGTGGGGATATGACAATGATCAGCAAGAAATCTCAAGGACATCCAAGAAGGAGTGTTAATCATGGAGAAAGTAGGCAAAATCTCCCCCTTAAACTCAGACTAAAGCTGATGAGTCAATCTTCTAAAATAATCAACAGACAAGCAGACGTAAGTCTGATACCACATGTTGATAACCTCAGTAGACTGACACCAATTGTGATGGAAAGTGATATCAACAAAAGCATAGGGACAATCAAGAATAGTTTGAATTCGTACTCAAGAATCATCAAGATCAGTGAGCACACAGAGTTTTTGAATTTCAACAGCAAATTGAACCTGAGCAGAGAATACTCAAAGATAGTGAGCAAGAGTGACGCTAGGACCGCTGAGTGTGCCCAGTTTCCTTTTAGAAGAAGGAGGGATCACCTCAAACCTTGTCAAGCCGGCCAGCTCCACTGAAGAGGACAAAGAATATCTTTGCTTGATGGCCAATGAAGACAAGGAAAGTGAGGTAAGCTCTCCGCCTGAACATTTTTCTACTGATGACTGGGAGGAAACTTATTTTGAGTTTATGGATAAATATGAACAGTATAAAAAAGAAAACAAATCATTAAAGAAGAAAATCAACACCTGAGCTCATGATAAAAGCCAAAATGAAAAAACGGCTTCCCAAGAATCTAAAAATGAAGATCTTAAGAAAAAGATTGAAAACTTAGAAGAGGGAAGAAAAGAAATGAAGGATCTAGAAGATGAAAACAAAAGTCTTAGAAATAAAATTGATGAGTTGAAGCTAAAAATGCAAGGCTATGTCAAAGATAACAAACTATGTAATGAAAAACTTGATGCCATTAAACAAGTCAACTCACAACTTCTCAAAGATAATGAAAAGCTTCAAAAAGACTTGAATGACAAACAAAAATCTTTAGAGAAATTTATTGATGGGAGTGAAAATTTGAATTCTCTGCTTGGAACTAACATGAACTTCAATGAAAAAGGGCTAGGATATGAGCCCACTAAGAAGCAGATGTTTGGAACCAAGACCATAACATTTATCTCATCTACTAAAGCTTCCACGTCTAACACAAAGTCAAGCCAAAATCAAGAAAAAGTTAAAAACAAAGGAAATGAGAAAGTGGGAGAGTCAACCAAGAAAAATCCTAAAAAAACCCAATAAAGTTGACCAAAAACACCAAATAGGCTGGCACAAACCTCAGTTCAGGTCTGCACATCCTAAGGGTAGTAATAATCTCAACACTAGCACAGGTCGGCACTACCCTCATGACAGGACAGCACCATCCTGGTCAAATACCCGTCAGTTCACTAGGTATACTTTGACAGGTCGACACGTAGGTCATAGGGAGTCGACACGCCTAGCATCCAGAGATCGTTATAGATGGGTCAAACGAGAGATAGGTCAACACGCACACTATAGGAGGTCAACATGGCCAATAAATAGAAACCGTTATGAGTGTTCAGAACAAGGGTCAAGTTGACATTTCACTTATTACAGGTCGACACCAACATATGTCTGGGGTAGTTATGAGCCACACTTTCATAGGTTTACCCAACCTCAATACCCTAGGAACTACAACACTTTCTACCACTCCAAACCAAACAATTAGAATAGATGGAGTAAGAATCAATCCTCCTTCAACACACATAAAACCTCAAAAGCTCAAGAGGTTAAAAGATAGAAATGGAATATAAAGAAGGAAAAGAAAAATCAGAACACTTCACCAAGCAAGGAAGACAAGAATGCTAAGAAAATCTGGATTCCAAAATCCATGTTGTCTTGTTTTGCTTAGATGAAAAGCTTACTGGGACCCAATTGTCCTTGGGTTCCAAACATTGTCACTTGATCTCTTATGCAGGAGTGTCTTGTAGCTGTGCATAATCGGTGGTACCTTGATAGTGGCTACTCGAGACACATGACTGGGGACAGAACCAAATACTATCTCTTAGTAGAAAAAGAAGCTGGTCATGTTACGTTCAGAGGGAACAACAAAGGAAAGATCGTTGGGTCAGGTAAAGTTGGTAAAAATCCCTCCAACTCAATTGAGAATGTCTTGCTTGTTGAAGGTTTAGAATATAACTTACTAAGCATAAGTTAGCTATGTGACAAAGGTCATACTATTGTGTTTGACTTAAATGAATGTAGGATCTAACACCCTAATTCAAATGAAATTAAATTTTCTGACAAAAAAGTCAACAATGTATACATGATTGACCTAGATGACCCTGCTCACATAAACCTTTATCTTGCCACACCTAAGTCTGATTTAGCATGTTTGTGGTATCGTAGACTAGGTCATGCTAGTTATAATGCACTTCATAAATTAGTGAAGCACTCAATTGTAAAAGGATTGCCTGAACTGAAATTCAAACATAACACTAAAATTTGTGATGCATGTGCACAAGGAAAACAGACTAGAAAGTCATTTAATAGTAGAACTGAAAGCTTAGCATCCAGATCACTTGAACTAATCCACATGGACTTATTTGGTTCAACCGAAACTACTAGCTTAAGTGGTAAAAGGTATGGCTATGTTCTAGTAGATGACTTTACTAGGTTTACATGGGTATTTTACCTTACACATAAGAGTGATGCTTTTGATGAGTTTCAGGCACTCTACAAGTAAGTGAAGCAAGAAGGTAAATTCAAAATTTCCAATATTCGTTCAAATCATGGTGGTGAACTTGAAAATGCTAACTTTAGCAATTTTTGTAGGAGTGAAAGAATAACGGAGGGGTTTTTCATTAAAAAATTCTCTTTCTTTTTTTCCTTTTTTGGATGGGTTTAGGCAGACCAGCCCAGGGGGCTCCGCCCCCTGAAAACCCTGCAAGGGGCCTTGCCCCCCTTGATCCTCGTGACCTGACTGCGTAGGTTGATCCGCATGCGAGGGCGCATGATGGTGGTGCATGATGTGATGGCTTACTGGGAGTCCTGAGTTGGGCTCCGACTTGCTGGGTGCCACATGGCGTGGCTTGTAGTCAGGGCACCCCCGGGTCGGCTCGGGTCACTGTGTTGAACGCGGGTAAACCCGCAAACTGAGCAATCGGGGGTGGAGCCGATCAATTGTCGATGTTGCCATGGGTCACGGCTAGCTAGTTAGAACCCTTGATTGGGCCCGGTAACTGGGGCGTCGACATGATGATGCCATTTATCTGCCAGGGTGGCCCTCGCTCCTTGGCGAAGAGTCATATGATGCGGCAGGCTATTCTGAGTCCCTGGTTAACCCAGTTGTCGTAGTGTCGGTGGTGGAATACCATAGGCAGGGTATTTGGGGATGATCTCCGAATCTTTAGAGAGTGTCATCCTGTACGGCTGGTTGTCCTGACCCTTGGACCCAACTCGGTTGTTAGAGAAACTAGCTGATATAGTGCCCTTTGCTCGGGAACGTTCCCTGCTTGTTATGGTGTGTCGTTTGACCTGACAAAGTGTCTCGATTTCTGAGCTCAACTCGACTAGTAGAGTACCTTTGGCATTGTGCCATTTTGTTCTATTTAGGAGAAGTGTTTTCCTATGCTCAATCCTTAATTAATTAGAGGAAATAAGCAGGTGCCAACAGACCGCTAACAAATTGGTTTCAATTCTGAATGTAATTTCACTCTTATGATCTGAGTGGTTCGTCAACCAAATAGTATATCAAAAGATGTGTCAAGAAGGATAGGTCAGGCCTATCTGGAATGTCATCTCTTGCGTGAGGAGATCCTAGATCAAACCTCCGCCAAGTACAATAATTGGTTGAGTGGCCGTTTTCTTCATCTGAGTGATATCAGCTAGTGTTCACACTGTGATTAGAACGTTGCTATTTGCTTTAGATCAGTAAGAGTAGATTCAATATTTTAATTCTGTAAAAAGTTTCTCTGGGATCCATTCACCCCCCCTCTGGATCTCAGCCATACACGTTCCAATCCCTATACCTATAATCAGAGCGGATCACCAATTACAACATGGAGCGTTCTACTCGGATCTTCCCCCACTTGGATGACTGGGGTACTCATGCTTAGATCCTGCTCTTCCATTCTCTCCTTCTTCTCGAGTGGGGCCCCTCTGTTTGCTTGTCGCAGGTGGACATCAAGTAACACCTCTGCGACTCCTTTTGGGCTCCTCAGATTTCTCCCACCCTGCAAGGAGTGGGAAACTTTAATTTTTGATGATAGGAGGAGGGTATGCCACAGAGGGTTTCAAGGATACCTCGCCCTATGATGACATTGTACCCGACCATTCCCCGTACTATCGTGAAATCAGCTAGGAAGGTTACGCCTCATGGTGCGGTCCCAAACGTGATTGGCAACGAGATATGTCCTTCCGAGAGGATAGTTATGCCAGAGAATCCATATAGGGGTGTGTGCAGTGGCGCTATTCGTGATAAATCCACGCCCATGAGTACCAAGCAATCGTAAGAAATAACACCAGGGCTGCTTCCATTATCTACACGAATACTTCGGATAGTACATTGATTAATGGTGGCCAAAACCACCAAAGCATCAGAATGGGGAGTGGTCACCTCCTCTAGGTCCTCATCTGAGAAGATGATGGGATCCTTGAGGCATCCTCGGGTGGCAATTTCCTGACGACTACTATCGTCTCGATCCACAATATTGATTTTTTTTTTGACCGTTGGTGCCTCTTAGTGTTGTCACCTCCCGATGCCGGCCCTCTGGAGATCATCATGATCTTTCTCCCATTGGGTCGATTGTCGATGGGAGGGGTTCGTTCTGATGCATACTGTTGGTGCCTCTTAGAGCTGTAGCCTCCCGAAGCTGACCCTTTGGGGATCATCATGATCTTTCTCCCATTGGGTCAATTGTCGATGGGAGGGGTTCGCTCACGTTGTAGCTTCTCCTCGGCCTTGGTGATGAATTTATCAAGAAGTCCTCATCGGATCAGTTCCTAGATAGCATCCTTGAGCTGGATGCAATTAGCAATGTTTTGGCCTTGGTCGTGGTGAAAGCGGTAGTACCTCTTCTTGCTCCTCATCCTCGAGTCAGACTTCATCCTTGGAGGCCACTTGAGGTAAGGTTCCTCACAGATATCCATGAGGATCTGGTCAGGTGGAGCCGTGAGCAGCGTGTAGTGGTGGTAGTTTCCGCTTTCTTTATTCTCTGAGTGATCGTGGCGATCTCGGTCCCATCGCTCCCGCTTGCTTCACCCTTCCTTAGACGAGATGGCAGACCTTTTGCAATCGGGTCGGTCTAATCCGGCCGCGCAGTCAAGGGCCACAGCATTCTCCTCGCACCTTGCATGCTTCTGCATTAAGAAGAAAAGGTCGGTCAGGGTGGCCGGGGCTTCGACTCTGAGCGATCATCAGAGGATGGAGTCTCAGGTGCCCTGGGTCAGTGCAGTGGTAGCGATGCTGATGTCGAGATGAAGTATATGGAGAGCTTCTGCCGGGAATCAGGACACATAGTCCTAGAGGGTCTCCTCTTGTCCCTGCCTAATGGCAAGCAGGCTCACCGCAGATTTGGCTTCCTTGCGGCAGCCAATGAAGTTCTCCTTGAATAGCTTCTTTAGCTACTGGAAGGAGGAAATAGTCCCAACCGATAGGGACTCGAACCACATCTGGGCATTCTCTCGGAGAGTCGTGATGAATGCCAGACATTTCACAGCGTCAGAGGCCTAGTGGAACACTAGGTTGGACTTGAAACTGTGCATGTAGTCGACCAGGTTGGTGGTGCCGTCATAGGGGGTGACGGCGGCAACTGAAACATTGGAGGAATAGGGGCTTCCATGATCTCCCTAGAAAAGGGAGCATGGAAGTCCTGATCATCGTCGATAAGGCCACGAGTCTTGGTGGCGAGTAGGACGTCATCTAAATAATGGACCTTGTCCTCGATCTCATTGATACGCTAGAGCCGTTGGGCCATCTCTAGATTGGAGTGTAGTGGGCTGCGTACTCTTGGTGCATACGAGCTGTGCGATCGCCGAGTTTGCGCAGCAGAGGTGTGGGAAACTTCTCGCACTCGGTGGGAATCCACAATGGTCGGAGCCCCCTGTTCTGAGGCTGTTTCGTCGAGACATGCTTGGGTCCTGTGGGCCTGTTCAGGAGATCCTGACACAGGCCTACTAGGGCTTGGATCTGGTTGCATATTTTGGCAAGATCATCAGTAGTGATTGCTTGGCATGTACAGGTGAAAGAGGAGGCTTCCTGCGATTCCCGACGGGAACTAGGACCTTGGTGAGAACCATAGCCCCAGTTGCTGACATTGCAAAGACTTTCACGAGGTGCCATTGGCTTTTTGATCGTAGTTCCCATAGACGGCGCCAAGAAGTGTAGAGGCAGAAATCTGATATCTAACCCTTGTACCACACTTCTCTATTTATTTGTTGGGGGGAGGTTTCCTAGCACTCATGGAAGTATGCAAACATTAGAAGGACGAGCGTCAGAAGGAGCCCTTGTTGCATCCCTACTATTTTGATGATGTCATACACTATTTGTCAACATCTTGTTTGATCAGCCATTTAATTACTTTCATTTGATGTGCTTAACTTTAGAGTCATTTGCATTAAAATTCAATGCACGGTTCATCAGCATGCATATCATCTCTGTGCATTTGGTCTTTGCATTTCCAAGTCCGTACATATAGATACACTCTTTATTAACTCCATGCATGTGTTGGACTTAGTAGAAAAACTGAGTTCGTGCACATTGGTTTGCATTTGTTCTGTTTACTTGGTTTGCATTTCCAAGTCCGTGCATTTGCCTGAGTCCGTGTACATTCCATTATCCAACTCCGTGCATACTCTTGTTCCATGCTTACAAAGTCCGTGCACTTTCAAGTCAGTGCACCTTGTCCAACTGAGAGTCCTTGCATGTTTTGGTGTGATCACAAGTCCGTGCAGACTGTAAGTCCATGCATACATCTAAGTCCACACACATTGTTCGATCAAGTCTGTACACACCATTGGAATGTCCGTGCATGTTCATTGTCCTATGCACTCGTTGTGTCAATGCATACACTAAGTCCGTGCACACTTAGAGTCAGTGCACGTTGACTCTTCAAATCCCCTGCACATTGTCCAATGTCTGTGCATGGTCTTTGCATTTGATACATGACCTTCACTCCAAGTCTGTGCACAATTCTTTCTAGTTCGTGGAAGTGTTGAACAAGTTAGTGCACTTCTTCTTACAAGGGTGTGGATGGATTAAAAGTCCGTGCACATTTTAACTCCACTTCACAAAGCCCATGCACACTGTGCATCCATGCTTACATGAAACCCGTGCATTCTTTGCCATCGTGCACATTTGTTTTCAGCTTAAGCCAAAGTCCGTGCAAACTTTCAAGCCTGTGCATTTCTCTCCAAGTCCGTGCACGTCTGCTTATCAAAGTCCATACATGTCTTAAGTCCAAGCAAAGTCCGTGCATATGTCTTGGTAGTTTGAAAACCAAGTCTGTGCACGTTTCAGTAAAGTCAGTACACATGGCCTTTTTGCTTAAGACCAAGCTTTACAAAGTCTGTGCACACCATACCTCGTGCATGTTTCAACAAGTCCATGCATTTCTTCAGCAATGAAGTACGTGTATATTTCTTTGAAACTAAGTCCGTGCATCTTTTGTATCTGAAGTCCGCACAAACTATTGCAAGGTCCGAGCATATAGAAGTCTGTGCACATTTCATGTCCGTGCACATAACACCCCATGCATCTTTTTCACTATCTTTAATGTCCTTGCACATGTACACAAACCTCGTGCACTCTAAACCCCGTGCACATTTCTTCTAGTCTTCAAAGTCCTTGCACGAATTCATGAACCCCGTGGACTCTAAACCTCGTGCACATTTCTTCTAGTCTTCAAAGTCCTTGCACGTCTTTATAAATCCCATGGACATGATACCCCGTGCAAGTTTCTCATTGACACAAACTCTTTGTATTCCTTCATAGAGTCCGTGCACGTCAATACTAAAACAAACTTCAAATCAAGGAGTGGATGTCCTGCCAAGGTAGGCTAGATGGGCCCAAGGTGGTCTATGTGCACCAAGGTAGCCAGGTGAGTGTCTTAATGGGCTGCTTGCCTAGGTGCCTAGTCTCCTTGGGCGCCTTATCGCCTAGGTGTCACCTTGAAAACCATGATAGAAGCATTTTGCAAATGAATTTATTGATAGTGGAAATAAATTATCGCATTGCATAGTAGTTGAAGAGTGTCCTGTTGAAGCATAGGGCCAACCATTTCTGTTGAGGGTCGACAAAAAAGCTGTGAGTCAGAGGAGCAGGACAGGTTACTGGGAGGAGCTTGATGGCAGAGAAGAGGTGGGAGAGTAAGAGGGTGATTTGGTAGGGGGACAGTGGTGAGTGTTTGCCTGTGGTGCTATTGTGCCGGGGCTAGTGTGTGGCTCAGGGCACTTGTGGTGTGTGAGCATGCTAGAAGGCCCTGCTTCTTCCTTGGGATTGTGGATTGGGTAGCAAGGGCCTGGCTGAAGGAGTTTCCCCGGCGATAACTTTTTCCACCAGTCTCCTCCAACTTGTGGGAAAGGTTTGCATCTCTTTTTCAGTCAATGATGCCAACAGGGAGAATTAGGAGGTGCTGTCATCCCATTGGGTGTTCAAGGTTGCTAGAGTGCAGGTGGACACCATGATGAAGTTTTTACTGACAGTGAGTAGGTATGAGTTCATGGGGAACTTGGCACCTTCATGGCAAGCACACTTGTCAGGTCTCCGTCTCCTCGCTGGGAACTGGCAGATGTGGTCTTGCAGTCAAAGTGAGTTGTCGTCGAGAGGAGAGAGCTGCAGGCTGGGAGATGGGGGCCGAGAGGGGCGCTAATATATTTGTGAGAATCTAGGCTTGGGGAAGATCTATCGGTTATGTTTGTGTATGTGGAGAAGGGAGGTGGTGGTGAGGGGGGCTGAGTTTCATATTGTTATGATGGACAAGGAAGGCATGAGGAACATACCAGCTTCCCAAGTCTGCCTCTAAGGCCATGGAGCAAGTCTGACTTTCCTATAGGAATTGCCCTTCGGTATTCAACTTTATCTTTGACCTTTGAATATGCGAATGTTCGGAGAAAGATAGAAGTAAGGATGTGAGCAGGCCTATGTTGTTAAATGCAAGAGGCAAGCTAGGTGACTATGTGCTTTGGCTTCTTTCATAAATTATCATGAAGGAGGAAAATGACATCAGGAAGAAAATAATGAAAATCCAGGGAAATGATACGTTAGGTTTTGGGAAACACTGATCATGTCAAACATAGAAAGACCAATTTGTATAAAGCACTCATGTTGATAGTGGAAGGTCTTAGGAATCATCAATCATGGGGAAAATGAGGTAATATGCAAGAGAAAAAGGGCAACATATTAGTTTACTGAACGGTACCTTCGAGATAATCACCAAGACTTTGGCGAATAAACTGAAGGAGGTTATTCATCAGTTGGTGGACAGCAATCAGTCAGCATTCATCAAGGGAAGAGTGATCTTGGACAACTATATGGCAGCATATGAATGCCTGCATGATCAGAAAATTAACTGAAAAGAATGCCTTCTGTTAAAGCATGATTTTGAGAAAATGATAGAGTTTGCTGGGCTTGTCTGATTCATGTTATCTGCGTAGCATGGGCTTTAGAAAAGAATGGATTGAATGGGTCCGCTACTGCATCCAAACAGTTAAATTCTCAGTTCTTCTGAATGGTAGACCTTGTGGCTTCTTTGGGAGCACAAGGGGCCTTAAGCAAGGGGACCCTCTATCATCGCTGCTGTTTGTTTTGGTGGGTCAGGTGATTAGTGTTATGTGGAAGAAAGCACAGGCTTCCAGGCATTAGCTGGAGTTTCTGTAGGCGGAAGGGGTAATCATTTTACACACTTGCTATATGCCGATGATTTTATTTTATTCACTTCAGCTGAGGAGCAGGAGATAATCAACTTGAGAGTCATTCTTAGACTTCTGGAAGAGGTGACAGTTTAACATTAATTTTCTGAGAAGTGTTTAGTGGGGGTCAACATCGAAGAGGATAAGAAGGATCGTTTAGCTCAAATTTTTGGAGCTAAATGGGGATCCTTCCCTATTAAATCTGGGGCTTCCTCTTACTGTAGGGAGACTTTGAGTTGCTGATTGGAATGGTATTCTGAAAAAATGTGGTGACCGCATTGCAGGTTGGAAAGGAAGATTACTGTCAACTGGTGGACGATGGGTGCTTTTGAAGACAGTGCTGTCTTCCATTGCTAGTTATTATCTTTCTATCTTTAAGATTCCAAGAACTGTTTGTCAAAAGTTGTGGATTCTATGAGAGCTTTCTTCTTTTGGAAGGGGAAAGAACCACGTGAGAAAGGGGGGGTACCATCCCTGGGACTTATTTTATCAGCTTCCAGCCTTCCAAGTCGACTTACCACCCATTTAGGTCAACTTCCATCAAGTATTCGGCTCTCTTTCACTAGGCAATCTTGAACATGACCCTTTTTCATCCCCTTCCAATCCTCTATTGAAAATGTACCCTTCAACAAAGTTGTTCGACTTTTAAAGGTCTACAATTTCTTCTTCTACACCATTAGTCAGTTCTACACCAATTTTGAGTTATTCATGTTTTTTTGACAGACTATGCTATTCACCCACAAAATCAACATTTTTTCTATCTTCTTTCCCTATTTTCTCTATCTTCTAATCATCTTTTCATCTTGCTCTCTTCACAAAGGTTGTTCATTTTTTAGTTATCTACAATTTCTTCTTCTACCACTTTCACTAGCTCTACACCGTTTGAGAGATATACTCCAATTTCTAAAGTCGGGCGAAGTCTGTCCAAAATTTTCCTCCAGCAGCCAAGCGGTCATTTAGTAGACCACTAGGCCATAAGAAACGGTCCTTCACTGGACCGTTTGGCCCAAAATTTCTTGAAATCATCCCGTTCGACCCCTAGAGCCTTGCGGTCACCCTCTAGACCATTCGGTGGTCCCATGTGGTCCTTCCTAGACCGTTTGGCTCCGTATGTGGTCATACGATAGACCGTTCGCCAAACAGAGAGTCCTGAACTTCCTAAACTCTGATTTCTTCACCGTGGGACTCTTTGGAGACCTTGTTTGATCTATTTTCTCTGAGAAGAAGCTTTCAGATTGACTCTAATTGATCAAAGACTCTTATCCCCACTGTTATCTGGAGATTTGTGCATCTAAATCTCCTATTTTGGGTGTTCATCTCGGATTTAAACTCAAGGACTTTTCTGCTCCTATAAATAGATGCCCAGTTCGCAGTGGCGATGGGGGGCTCTTTCTGGACGTGGGGCGAAGCCATGCTGCATCTTCAACTCACAACTTTGACCCTATCTTGAAGAGGGAAGTATTAGCTTTCAAATCCACGCTCAAGGGCTTAGTTTCATCATCTCTACTCTTAGTTATCCTTCCTCTAATTTCACAAATCATCACAACTGCACTTTCATGCACTCTGTCTGCATTTTTCTTCATATTGCATGCACTCTCCCCGTGGTTCTACTACGTGTTTTTATTCTCTACTTATTTCTACTTCATCACAATACACACACCTATTATTTTCACCCTTCCATAGGGGTTAAAAATCTCCCCCGGGTGCGTTCTCCCTCAATTTTTACCCTTATTTTATCACTCTGAGATTGATACTACACATGCATGTTTCTAATGGGTTTTTATCTTTGTGTTTGTCTTTGTTTTGTAGGAGAGCATGATTGAACGTCAGGCCCTTTTCATGTAGCTGGCTGGAAGGAGAGGAGGTCGATCCCACACCGTTCCCCGCGCCATGTTCTTCAAGCGCGATCAAGTCTTCATCCTTTTCCAAGGTACACGGCGCCGTTGCATCCTTTCTTCATCCTTTTGGCGTTGTTAACCCTTGGTGGTGATCACGGTCAGTATCCTCATCTTTCTCATTGCCCCTTCATTCACTATCTTCTATGCCTTTCATGCTATAATGATATTAGCATAGTTAGGGGGTAGGGTAAAGGAGAGAGATAAAAACATCAACACATCCAAGCACAACTCTCGATTAGAGCACCTACTCTGCCATCTCAAGCCACGACCTTAACATCTCAGGGGCTGGATAGACCTCAAACTGGGGTGGCCAAACTCAACGTTAACTCCCTCAGAGCACACTCACGGCCACTTAACCATGGACAATCCTAGCCAGCCACCTAACCTTGCTGCAAATTCCTCAAACGTAGCACCGAAGCTCCACACCTGTCGGCAGCACTCTTCCCAACGCAGCACAACAGGGGCCACCACCTCTGGGGATGATAGCTCTCTATCACATTCCTCAAGCCCTATGCCAACACTCCGACGAGAGTAGCAACCACCTTCACAGTGCCACACCACGCACTCAAGCTCTCACGCGAGAAACCAAGCAAAAAATAAGCACAAAATCCAATGCCAGCTATCGACTGTACTGCTAATCACTGTAATATCTTGAATTCCTATGTACATCCACACCCTTTGCTCTGATACCATCTGTAATGACCTAAGATCCGGATATTGGGAATAACCCGATACCATTCGAATCCTAACCCGCCGCCCATGAGCCGGGGGGCTCGGAAGGGCTAAAAGGTGTGTGTAGAGTACATGGAAATAAGAAATAAAGTAGGCAACAACTATAATTAACAATTTATATGATGGAAATAAAATTACATTTTTAATTAAACTACAGAGCCCAATCTAAATAAATGATAGTCTATAGTAAAAGAACATACCCAATGCCTAGTGA
>JANBPO010000419.1:0-72381 GCA_024336825.1 Amorphophallus titanum
GAGGACAGTCATTACTTTCATTGCTAATTAATAATTACACATGTTCAAAATTTAATTACCATGAATCGTGACACTTAATTTAATGCATGAGTATACTAATAGTTTCCTGCTAATTTTCTCTACCTGTCCATGTATTCATTCCTGTAAAATTATTTTATTTGGAAAAGTGACACTATTCTTGACCAAAATGAACCACGACTATTACCCGGACTCTATTCAATATAGCACCCACGACCTGGGCGCTACTTTCCTGAAACCATGGCTCTGTCTAGGGCGCCAATTACCCTGAACAGTAAATTCCCAGTTAGGTAATTGAAATATGGAAATCCTGAATTGTAAATTGAGTGTTAAATCCTGAATCTATATGCTTTATTTCCCAAACTGGATTTTAAGAAATAATGGCACTATCACAGGCGCCATTTGCCTGCTTCTTGATTTTTCATGGTTTCATGTAACCCATTCCAGTGGGTTACCTATTGGTACTATATTCCAGTCCGTGAGGATAGTCCCTCATTTTTCAGTGTTTTATCAATTATCTCATTATTTCTCAGTGATAGATGAACCCTCCGTGGGATATTCCTTCCGTCGGACTAGTGATTTTATCATAGAGACCTCCGTAAGTCTATGCGAAGTCTTGGATTCCCTCAAGGCCACCGAGTAGGTTGTACCATTAAAACCCATGACGTTTTTGATTGCCATGTCACTCTAAAGAAACATGGTATACCAGCCCTCATGATATGCTACTTGGGTACCATGAGAATATTTTTCGAGTTAATGGAATGGGAAACCATGCCATTGCTATCAATTAAAGATTATGTGCCTCTATGTAGACACAGATTCTTCTACCTTATCATGTACAAAGAACGAGCAACCATTAGAATATGACTGCTTATTCTTGTGATCAAGGGACCCACTAGGGAGCCAATTCCACCTAGTTTTCAACGTGTATCGTGATTATACTGTGTTATCATAGTACATCCCTACGTAACAAGTTCTATTCTTGAGTTCCTATTCCACAAGATCTACCTTAAAAGGTTTCGACAAAGGTTATTCCTTTGGAAGTCCATGTTGGCTATAACTATAGTGGATGTCGAAAAAAATACATGACTCAATGCTTGCATATATAGGGCCCGATCTGGTCCTGGGAGGAGCACCCGAAAGCACTTGTGCCCATGGGAGCTATTATTGATCATGGTGTGACATTACACCGAAGTGCATGACTAGTTTGATTGACATTCCATGACTCGTGCTTGAATTATACTTGACTTGACATGACATGACTTGCGTGGCCTGAAAATGGTATTTACTTGCTTGCTTGATAAACATGATAGCCAATTCTCGACATGACTTGATAATGGAACATGCTTGTTCATCTCGCTATTTATTGACATGAATTCTTGAAAGACTTACTAGTTCATTCAAATATCTCTTGCTATACACTCTCTCTAGTGTCGTTTCATGCGAACATGCATAACTATACTTGCATTCATGCAACATGTAATTTACTTAAAGCAAGCTAGCACTTGAGATATAATTCCTATTGAGCGTTCGCTCACCTAGTGTTTTCTCCTATTTTTCAGGTAATTCCGATGACGAGACTCAATCGGATGGGGATGGTCAGGAGTGAAAAGCTTAGAGCCATTCCGACTGTCAAACGTGTTATCTAGTCATGTCTTTTCTATTTTCTTGAGTCATCCATTGTAATTTTTCTTTATTTAAGTCCTAGTTCTTTCATCAAGAGTTGTAATAGAAGTACTTCAAAGTTATGATGAATAAAGGATTGGGTTATCATTACTCTTGTGCACTCTGTCTGTGTGTCGAATACACTTACGCTCTGATTGACATGATCGAATATAACTCGTCACGCACTCCGGGTTCCTTCCACGTGGGTGCTGAGCTAAAGCGGATCATCGATGCTAAGACTGTTCCGACGCAAGGAGATCGGGCTTCTCTGACTTAGACAGAAGGTCTAGGTCGGCCCACTCGATTAAGACCTCAGAAGGCCATGGGCACCGAGCTAAAGTTGATCATCGATGTTGGCATTGCACCGACGCAAGGAGATCGGGCTTCTCTGACTTAGACAAAAGGTCTAGGTCGAGCCACTCGGTTAAGACCTCAGAAGGCCATGGGCACCGAGCTAAAGTGGATCATCGATGTTGGGATTGCACCGATGCAAGGAGATCAAGCTTCTCCAATTTAGACAAAAGGTCTTTGCCGGGCCACTTGGTTAAGACCTCGAAAGGCCATGGGCACCGAGCTAATGTGGATCATCGATGCTGGGATTGCACTGACACAAGGTGATCAGGCTTCTTCGACTAAAATGAAATGTCTAAGTCGGGCCACTCGGTTAAGACCTCAGAAGGCCATGTGTACTGAGCTAAGGTGAATCATCGATGCTAGGATTGCACCGATGCAAGGAGATCGGGCTTCTCCGACTAAGACGAAAGGTCTAGGTCGGGCTACTCAGTTAAGACCTCCAAAGGCCATAGGTACCAAGCTAAGGTGGATCATCGATGCTGGGATTACACCGACATAAGGAAGTCGGGCTTCTCTGACTTAGACAAAAGGTCTAGGTCGAGCCACTCAGTTAAGACCTCGAAAGGCCATAGGCACCGAGCTAAGGTGGATCATCGATGCTAAGAATGCACTGACATAAGGAGATCGGGCTTCTCTGACTTAGACAAAAGGTCTTGGTCGGGCCACTTGGTTAATACCTCAAAAGGCAATGGGTACCGAGTTAAGGTGGATCATCGATGCTAGAATTGCACTGACACAAGTAAATCGGGCTTCTCCGACTTAGACAAAAGGTCTAGGTCGAGCCACTCGGTGCTCGGTTAAGACCTCGGAAGGCCATGGGCACTGATCTAAAGCTGATTAAGGTGACTCAATTAAGGAGCTCCAAGATGCAATCCTTTTCATTGTGGAGTACTGGTTTTGGTTGATCAACAAGCTGCGGGAGTGGTGCATGGTGTAGCTTTAGGTGCCTCCAGTTAAGGGGTGGAAACTGAGCTTCCCCCCGGGGGTTGACGACGACATTAGCACTGCCTTCATAAACTTTCCAGACCATGTATGGTCCCATCTAATTTTTATTCAATTTGCCTTTAGGATTGGCCACCATCACCTCTTTCCATTTGACCATGACTAGGCCCCCTTTCTTGAATTCTCACCCTCTGAGGAGATTATCGAAGGCACGGGCCACACAAGCCTGGTAGACCTGTACGTTCTGCTGAGCTTTAAGCCATTGGCCTTCCAAATCAGAGAGCTCCTCCAGCATTCTCTCTATATTCATTTGATTATCTTCAATTAGTTTATGCTAGATCGCAACCCGTGGTGAGGGTACCTCTAGCTCTATCAAGACGACCACTTTCTAGCCATACACCAGTGAAAAGGGTGAGCAGCCTGTCGGGGTCTTGTACAGCCCATAGTGCTTCATACATCCTGTCTTCCCAATCCTTCTTGCTATAGCTGACCGTCTTGGCAAGAAGTGTGTAGAGAGTTTTGTTGAAGGCTTCCACTAACCTATTTGCCTATGAGTTGTATGGGTGGATGTCCTCCAATTAATCTTGAATTTATCGGCCAATTTGTAGACCTGTTGGTTCCGAAAGTGGCTTCCATTGTCACAGACTATCCAATCGGGCACGCCGAATTGGAATATGATGTTTTGCCAGACAAATCTGACCACGATCTCCCTGGTCACTTCTCTTAGAGGCACAACCTCTACCCAGCGAGAGAAATAATCTGTCACTGCTAAGATGCATTTACACGCTAATGATGATGCGGGCAGTGGGCCTACAACGTCAGTGCCCCACTGAGCGAAGGGCCAACTGGGCACAGTCAGATGTAGTTGAATCGGGGGTCTCCTCGAGACCGTAGCATGTTCCTAGCATTTATGACATGATTTGGCATACGTGTAATAATCAGCGAACATAGTCGGCTAGTAATATCCCAATTTTTTAATCTCAATCTTCATTTTCGAGCCAGCTTGATGGGCCCCAACTGTTCTGGCATGAACTTCCTTCACGACCATCTAGGCCTCCTCTGTAGATAGGTATCAGAGAAGTACCTTCCATTTTGCTTCTACCACAATCCGGAATAAAGTTCCATTCCTGACTTCATAAGAGTCTTTTATCCTGATCAATTTGATCTTTTCCTCCCTCTACTTGGGTAGTTGCTGATATTTGAACCACTGTATCAGAGACTTCCTCTAGTTGGCTGAGCCAACTACTTTTGCTGTTGCAGCTTCACATTCTTCTTCATCTGGTTCTTCTATCATGCTGGCAACCTGGTGTCAGTATATCACTATTATATTAAGAGGTTGATCAGGCGGGACTACCAGTGAACTTGCTAGTTTCACCAGCGTATCTGCCTGCGTGTTTTGGCTTCGACCGACATGGCCTATCTCGATGAAGTAAGATCGCACCATGAGCTCCTTTACCTTGGCACGATAGGGGAGTAACTTTGGCTTTATGACATCAAACTATCCCTCTATCTGTCTGATGATCAGCATTGAATTACTAAATACTTGCAGCATCTGAATCTCCATATAGAGGGTAATTTGAAGGCCGATGATCAAGGCTTCATATTCTGCTTCATTACTCGTGCATGGCCTGTTGATCAAGCACGATATATGCAATACTACACCCTTGGGGGATTTAAGGACAATGCTTACTCCTGCCCTTATCCTTGTTTGCCCCTATTGAGATATTTCTTGATAGACTTCATCCACTTCTAGTGTTTCATCTTCCGTAAGCTCCATGATTAAAGGGGAGTCTTTTAGCACATGGTGTGCTGCGAAGAAATTTACTATTGCCTAGCCTTTAATAGCCTTTTGCGGCACATATGTAATATCAAATTCCATCAAGATAATGGCCTACTTACTAAGTCGCCCCTTTAGTGCTAGTTGGGACAATATGTATTTGACCAGATCGGCCCTTGATATCAGCTGTATCTCGTGTGAGAGCATACGGTGCCTCATCTTCTTGACTGCGAAGACCAAGGCAAGATAAGTTTTCTTGATCGGGGTATATTTGGCTTCACCACTGACCAACCTTCGACTAAGGTAATAAAGTGCCTACTCTTTCCCTTCATCAGTATTCTAGGCAAGCAGTGCCCCGAGCAAGCATTCAGTGGTGACTATATAGAGAATCAAAGGCCACCCTGTACCGTGAAACTAGAGATGTATAACAAAAAATTGAAAACTGCACGACAAATAATTTTTAGTCCACTCCACGCCCCCCTTTTAAATCTTTATCTGTGCAGCATGGAACTCTATTTCATTATTTCTAATCATTTGATTTCGTGGACGTTAAAACTTACATGTCTGAGAAGGTTTTTTTTAATTATTTTTCTGTCTCTCGCCTACAAACTGGTGGGCGTTAAAAGCTAAACATGCATCCTGCGGTCAGGAACTCGCGGGAATCCATTCGTTCCCCTGGATGAAGCTCTCCACCGTGTAGACACCGACGTGCTCGGCCGGGATCTGGTTGGTCCACGCCACCCTCCCCGCCGGGTTCGCCCCCGGGCCTCTGTTCTCGTATTCCCCGTAGAACAGCGTCTTCAGCGCGAACTCCCCCGTCCAGGGCAGCCACCCCTCCGGCCGTATCAGCGCCCCCAGGTAGCACCGGATAAACACCGTCCTCGAGTACTCCTTCCACGGCCTCCCCAGGTAATTCCTGTGCGCCGCCGGCTTCTGGCGGAAGAGCGCCATGTAGTCGGCAGTCCCGTTCACCACGCAGTTCTGGAACACGAAGCCCGTGGCCTGGGCGGGGTCCGTGCGGCCGTGGGCCGTGACGGCGTTGGTCTCCCCCTTCTGGGGGTTTACCTGCCGGGGCTGCACAAGGAGGAGGCAGTCCTGGAATACCGCCGCGGAGTTGCCGAAGATGAAGTCGACGGTGCCGACGATCCGGCAGGACTTGTAGAACTGCCGGAGGGAGCGGGCGTAGAGGGTATCCTGGTGACCCAGGATCTCCACCCCCTCCAGCACCGACAGGTCGCTGTCCGACCGGAACGCCACCGACTGGTGGGAGTCCGGCCCCGCCGTGTTCTCGAAGGTCAGGCCCTTCGCCATGAACCCGTCACCGTTGACCCCTGCAAGCCCCGAAACAGCAGAAAGATCACATTTTTAAACAAGAAAGGAACGAGAGTCCACTGCAAAATCTGACGTTTCCGGCGATTCTTCTGTGGTTCATACCGACGGTGGCGGTGTTGTACGTGGAGACGCCGATCATCTGGGCATTGAGGGCTCCAGTGATGACGGTCTTCCCCATGCCGTCGCCGACGAAGACGATGTTCGTCTTCTCAAACGGGATTCGCACCGTCTCCTCGTAAACCCCTTCCTTAATGTAGATCACGAACCTTGCCGCCCCGTAGTCCGGCGCCGCGTTAACCGCCTCCTGGACCGTCCGGTAGCACCCATCGCCACCTTCCTTACATACCTTGGCATTGGGGGCCGACAAATCCGACGGAAACCCGCCCCTGAAGTTGCCTCCTTCCCCGATCCCGCCGGCCGCGGCGTCGTCCCCCCAGTACCCGTCCCGTTCCGTCTGGGGAGGCGCCCACGCGGAGGTGTTGTTGCCGAATCGCTCGTATGCGGCCACCATTGAGACGGCGTTGCTGGTGAGTTGGCTGAGGGAGATGAGGAACCACATGGCGTCGTCGACCTGCTTCGTCCCGTTCACGTACTTGAGGGCGTTGAAGCAGTCGTACTGGTAGAGGAGGGCGGCGCTCCCCCAGGCGCGGGCGTCCTTGACCCGCCCCCGGGGCAGTGCGTCGGCGGTGCGGGCGAGGCGACGCTCGGAGTTCCCCAGGTGTTCGATGCAGTTGTTGGCGGCGTTGGTGCGGTTGGGGTTGCCGGCGGAGGCGTCGAGGATGGCGCGGGCATTGGACTGGGCGGTCTTCAGGTTCTGGGCGGAGACGGATATGGCCGCCAGGATGAGGTCGGTGGGGTTGGCATTAGGGGTCACGGAGGGGGATTGTGCTAGGGAGGAGACGCAGGGGTCCGGGAACTGGGCGGCCTTGCAGGCCTGCTGAACCACGGCCGCCGCCGGAACCACCTTGGAGAATGGGGAAAGCACAGTGGGGTGGCGGCGCGGGGATGAGGTGGCCCGCCCACGGCGGTTGCTGGAGGCGGGGTCGGTGGTGGTGGACGCAGGGGCGAAGGAGAGCAGGAGGAGGAGGAGGGAGAGGGAGAGAAGGGAGGCCATGAAGAAGCGGGAGAGGAGAGACCATCTGGGTTGGGTCCTGGACGGGTGGGCTTTTGTAAAGGCGGGGGCTTGGTGCATGATAATGGGAGTGCTGCACGCTGGACGGCCAATGGTGTGGACTGTGGGGGACTGGGCAGGTGATTGCTTGGGGTTTTCCGATTTCCCAAATGCGTGTTGGGGGCTGGATTTGGAAGGAGATCCGTCGTTTGTGTCTGCGTATCGAGGATTCTGGGACAGGAAATCCGTCCTCCGACACGCGCCGTTATAGATTCGATTGCAGAAGTAACAAGGGGGAGAAAGCGTCCAAAATAGCAGGGGCTTTGGGGGTAAATTTCATTAAATCAGTTTGCCAAAGTAGCAGAAATAAAATTACTTTTTAATTAACAATTTAAATTAACAATTATATACCAGAGTCCAGTCCAAAGGAAAGACAACAAGTCTAACAGTACACTCGACAGAAAAGAAAAGACGTACCAGAAAGTCGGGGGAAGCCCGACGAAGGTACCAGCTGGAAGCTACGAACTCGCACACCAGGAACCGTGGAAGTAGAACGAATAATGACCCACCTGAAAAGTAGGGGTGAGCCTCGTGTCACTGGCTCAGTAGGAGACACGCGGATCCCCACTGAAAAACACGCAGTAGCATGGAACAAGTAAAACAACAGGTGTAGCAAAGCTGGAAAACTACACTAGAAAGCTGTAAAGCTATGCTAGAAAGCTGTAAAGTAAGAGACATGGAGTAGGAGTAGGGAGCAAGCTAAGGAAGAGGGGTAGAACACATACCAGACAAGCGACTATCGAACTAACCTCAGCACCCCAAACTACTCCAAGCAGCAATAGGAAGGCGACTCTGAGAGATGATCTATAGACACTGCAAGGCACCTGCAAAATAGACAAAGAAACCTAGGAAAAACCTAGACAGACGCAGACCTAGACGACATGACCAGAACATCATGCACATTGTCCCACACATGACTAGAACGTCATGCATACGAAATGACACTGACCTTGAGTATAGCCACGAGAGGGCTGACCGGGGAGGTCACGACGCATAAGAACCGCGAAGAGCCACGTGCCACGTGACTAGAGTGCCTCTCACTAGAAGAATAGCTAGCTACGTCCACTGATGTCTTATGATGCGCCTATTAGTGTCTTGTCCACGTACCCTACCGCAAAGACTAGTCCGAGACCAAGACACTATCAGAACCAGAACCAAAGTACCGTCACAAGTGACTAGTCAGGGCCATGCCTGTCGACGTGAGTCCAAAGCTCCTGACCACGTGTGCACACACTGACCCACTACCTAAGCCAAGCCTCTAACTAGTATTCCCCAACCGAAGGATACTATAGTTGGACCGAGGGCCCACGGAACTAGCTTAAGAACTGTAAACTGGGAAAGTGTCTAGCTACAAGAGCTGTCATGCCATAACGTGACATAAGGCTACAACTAGTGAAGGCTCACAAGACACAGAGACTCAAAACACGGGTACATAAGTATAGACAGGCAAGAGAGCAATATCGCACGTACTTTGAAGCACTAATGACGGCACAGCCACTGCCGACAAACTAAGGACAAGGCAACTAGACCTACTCATGTAACGATCCTTTAGTCAGACGACTCGGAGGCAAGATCGTCACTGATGGCCGAACGAGCCGCCAATCGGTCCAATCCTAAGCCAGAGAAAATGACGCTGGCGAAGAAAATGACACATGGAGACCTGAGGGAACATCGAGAGCCCTCAGCACACCTGGACACATAGAACGAGGTATGATGACACCTCACTGCAGCTAGAACCATGTCTCGAACTAGACAGAACCGTCGAGACACACATGGTTACGTATCAATCACTGGGTGACCCCGGGTTGACCGGAACTAGACAATGATGACTCAACAATAGGAAAGAGAATCCTACCACAAGCAAGAAGACTCCTAGCTACCTTATAACGTAGTCTTGGCCCTCATAGGATGTCAAGAGACACCCACATAAACACGAGTAGACCACAAGGCTAAGCTAAGATAATGGAAAATCAGAACACAGAATATGACACTGGCAGTTCTAGATTGAATCATTAGGAAACTGTCACAATCAGGGAAAAGACCACACCCAGTCACCTAAACCGACCTATGCAGAAACCACCGACACACAGATACCGCCCTAGAACACAAACCTGAGAGAGATAGACACGAGACAAGCCATCACGGCCAACATACATGACAACGGACTCAACTGGATGGGTGGTCACAATGTGGCCGCACAAGGGGATGAACGGTCTAGAACTGACCACACAACCCAGGATGAACGGTCCGGACTGGACCACACAGTAGGATGAATTGTCCGGACTGAACCACACAACTCAAGCAGAGATGAACGGTCACAAAGGGGCCACACAAGAGGATATGCGGTCTATCAGGCGACCACACAACCACAGGGATGGACGGTCACAAAGTGACCACACAAATGGATGAACGGTCCGAACTAGACCACACAACAGGATGAATGGTCTGGACTGGACCGCACAACCCAACGGGGACGAAAGGTCCAAGACCAACGGGGATGAAAGGTCCAAGATGGACCACACAAGGGGATGAGTGGTCTAACGGGGCAACCACACAACCCAAATCGACATAGGATAAGCGGTCCGAAACCAACCGCCTAAGGGGGATGAATGGTCTATCGAGCGACCATACAACCCCAACCGACATAGTCCCATGTTTGAAATTCATGAAGGTGTAAATGGTCACCTTCATCCATCGTGGTAGATGGGACAGTGTATAGGAGATATGGGTCCCCCCTCGGGGTAAAGGGAATGAAGTCGGGCTCAACCGGCATGGGGAGGAATAGAAGAACCTCCGTGGTAACATGACCCACGGTGTACATGAAGGTAATGGACCCTAAGGTGGGGTGGGTGAAGCTACGACTTGTGGGTTGGTCGAAGGCTCGTGCCAACATACACGTCAACTCCATTTGTGAGTCTAATCCCATAATAAGGTCATCCAAGGTATAAACATGGTGACTAGACCAGAATATTATATGGAATGAGTTGACTGGAACTAGGGGTAGTGTGGGGTCCATGGGTGGATAGCGGGGTGTCCTAGGGACCAAGCCTGTCCTAAGCCAGCTAAGAAGTGGCTCGTCAAAGAGTAGCTTCTCTATTAGAAGTATGGGTGGCTCTAGCTAGGGTGGCTCTGGGTAAAGATTAGGAGGTAAGGTAGGTGGCAAAGGAGCTCTAGGGGAAGGGTTTCCCAGCTGGGGTGAGTGAGGCCGTGGGGCAGGAGCGTCCTGCCTCGTGGGCTCATGTGGTTGGCCGACCGACTCGGCGCTTTGCTGATAGGTAGATGCTCACTGTAGGGCAGCATCAAATCTTGACTTGCAAGGCTCAACCTCTAGAGCGACCTGATAAGAGTGCTCTAGAGTGGTCACATCATGGCAAAGTAATTCAAACTGTTAGTGAAGTCATAAACCTCTCTGGAACTCAAATGCGGTCGTGGTGCTCTTCTCTCCAACTCCATATCCCAACCGGTACTCGTCAAAGTCCCTAATGTACTCAGACACGGACTTGTTGCCTTGGACGGGGCTGATCGTGGCTTCCTCTAGGGTGGAGACTTGTCTAACCAGACCGTGGAGAGATCGGTCGGTAGTATCCATCCTATCATCTACGACATTATGCCTAGCCTCAGCACGGCAAAAATATTCCCGTCTGTCCCATTCAGACTTGTCCATCCTGTCCATGAGGGTGCGCATAGATTTAACCAAAGAAGAATGCCTTGGGACTTGGGTGCATGGGTTGGCCATAGTTTCCAAAGAGATGGGAATTGGTTCCCCTAAGAGTGAGCATGCAATGGATCAAGCGCAAGAGACCCTTTTTCTTTTCATCATTTTTTTCCTTTTTTTTTGTTTTTTTATGCAAAACTAATGTAAGCACCTAGACACTCTACATGGGGACAAGGGGTAAAATGCGGACACGAATACAAACCTATACTCAACCCATATACGGTACGTGGCGGAGGTGAATCTCACGCAAGGGGTTACCTTCCGAATAGGCGTAACCTATCTTTCCGGTAACGTCTTTTGATATGCCGTATGTTGGGATGATATGCAATCCAAGACACTTTTTTTAAAAAAATAATGACTACCCTAGACTCGACTTAGCTCTGATACCAATTTGATGCGGGACGGACAGCGGACTTGACCGATTTGCAGGCGAACCTGGGACTCTAAGTAAGCTCGCGACTCGTCCCTTAGCGAGGGAAACGTGCGGACGTGCGCGGTTGAGAAATCGGCAGTGAGCTAGGGTGGTCAACTCTCACTTTCGTATCCGAATCGGGTCACGGGACGGTCTCACTCTCTCTCGCAGCGGTGATTAAAATTTGAGCGAGCTAAATTATCCTAACACTCTAGCAACGGCATATAGAATTATATACGAAATAAGTAAGAAATACCGAGTGAGGAGCGAACACGATACCTCCACGCTCTGGGCGTGGGGAAGGCGACCCCGGCCGAAACTCGTACTCCCGGTACAAATCAATTAACAATAATTACAGAAATGTAATTTCACTGCCCACTCCACGCAGGGAGGTAAAGGGCCACAAGTGGGACCCGGGAGTAGCGGGGTCGGGTTGACGGGCAGCGATTTGGACAGCTCCGGTGGTAGTGTGCGTCGGCAACCGTGGGGTCCACGTCCTGGTCGGTGGGCCGAGTGGGCCGAGAGTGGTACCGCTGCGACGGTGACTCCTAGAGGGGCCATCCCCAGGAAGGGGACGTGCTGGTTCGCCTTGTAGAAGGCGAGGCGGCCGGCCTGGCGGCCGTTGCTGCTTGCTATCCACGAGCTTGTGCTGCTGTCACAGCACTACGCGACCCGGCGAGAATGCCTGCTGCGATCAGCCCCGACGTCGGATCGACGCGAGACCAGCGCCGTTGGAAAGCTCTTTCAGAGATCTATGACCACTTGGTGTTACAGGAATTTTGTCTGTCTCTGTAGTGGCCGTGGTGGAATTTATAACAGGCTGGCTCCTGAGCTCAGATCTGACTGGGCAGATTCAGATCTGCCTGATGATGCACGTTGACCGAGGCCCGCTCCACAATAGTCACAGCAGCCCCCGCAATACCACAACGTCCCTCCACCCAACGGCTATACCAATAAACGCCCAGCTCCAAAAAGAGCGCAATATCCTCCTTTGCCCGAGTCCCTCAAGGACATTTTCTCCGCCCTCATGTCTATGAGCGTGATCCAACTCCCCCCGGAGCGACCTAACTAGAACCCGGCCGTTGACCAATCCAAATATTACATGTTCCATAGGCAACCCGGGCACACTATTGAAGGTTGTTTTCAGTTTTGAGATCTGGTATACAATTTACATGAAGGGCAACGCATTGACTGGGCCGAGATGCATAAAGCCATTGTTGAAATTAAAGAAAAAAGAAGGCAAGCGCCGAGATAGCAAGTGCAGCAACAAGCACCGCAACCACAGTAGCAGCCATAACAACTACAGCAGCAGTCCGTTTAGGATTTGGGGATCCACCAAAACCCCATGCCAAACCATTTGCCCCCTCTACAACCTCAACCGTCGGCACCGGCTCAGGTTAATCTTGTTTAGCCCCCAGCTCCCGAAGCCAGATGGTCTTATGACAACGAGGCTTCAACACAGTGGCTCATGGCCATCCACCACTCCTACCGCAACCCCGCTTCGCCTCCTACCCCTGTCATCCTCCCTCTTAACTATCAAATCCCTCCATCCTCCGCATCCACTAAACCCCTTGTCCTGACATCTACTTCCCCCATCTCCACTCTACCACCAGCGCCCGCACCCATCATCACCACGCCTCCATCTAACCCTTCGCCAGTTATCCTCCCTCCACGGCCTGTCATCTCTACCACTACACCCATCACCCCCATTATCTCCACTACCCCTCCATCTAACCATTCACCAGTTATCCTCCCTCCACGGCCTATTATCTCTGCCACTACTCCTATTACCTCCGTCATGCCATTCATCCACCCCATCGGGCCCATTAAGCTGCCTACTGTGAGCCCATCTGATGTCGTGCTAGCCCAAACCCTTGCCCTACGGAGCGGGCATTTATTTCACCAAAGTTATCCTTCCATTGGTGCACCTGCACCCAATCCCCAATCCTCACAACAGGCTATCGATCAGGAAGAGGCAGATCCACTGTCGGGTACATAATATGATTTGCTACACCATTTGGACAGGGTGCCCGCTAAAATTTCTTTGCTGGAATTAATTAAAAGGTCCACACTTCACCAAGACGCACTCCAGAACTTTCTACAAAAGGTGATGGTGAACGAAGACATGGCAATGGATAGCTTACCGATAGTCTTGGCTACAATTTCCAAGGGGCTAGCAATTACTTTTTCAGAGACTGAACTAGCACCTCCCGAAGCTTGCCAAATGCCGCTATGCATTTCCATCATTCTAAACAAAGTAAGCATAGACGCAACATTGGTGGACACTGGGGCCTCCATTAATGTCTGCCCCCTCAGCACTCTAAGGACCTGCAACCTTTCAGAAGATCTACTAAGGCCAACCCCAACTACCATTGCAGCATATGACAATTCCAGAAGGGCATGTCATGGCATAGTTACTGTTCGGGTAGAGCTTGGGCTGCTCACGATGCCCATTGAATTCTATGTGCTAGATATCGACCCTATGTTCAAGGCTATCCTGGTTTGCCCATGGATTAACAATCTTAATGTTGTACCATCCACTACCCATCAGTGCCTCAAATTCCCTTTTCAAGGGAGGGTGGTCAAGGTAAAAAGTATATCCATGGTCTAGTCTGTTAAGGCCATCTCGGAGAAGATTTTGCCCACACTATGGCCCAATAGTCAGCCCATCATCTCAGTGCTTGATCTAGATTTTCCATGGGCCTATGCGCCATGCAAGCTCGCTACTACACCAGTGAACATCAAAGAGAAGCCCAAGATCAGAGATTCAAGGGGCTGGTCCATTATACTAAAGCTGGACTATCAGTCGGGGAGAGGCCTCGGGGCACAATTGCAAGGATGTACCAAGCCGGTCCCCAAAGGAAGAAGAATGAGCAGGAGTGGCCTCGATTACCGAGAATCCTCATTATTAGTTTTGGCTGACTCAGGACCACTCTCTTGGGATTATCATCACCATTTTGTCAAAGGTCCTCTCCAACTAGGAACGATGAAAGCATCACCAAGTCAGTCCAAGCCAGAAGACACAGCCTGTACAGTTACTGGCCCGCCATTGTTACCAAAGGGGCCCGTTGATGATATGCTCAATTTCAGCCGAGCATTTGTAAGATTATTTTATAAAGAAGACTGCCAGAGAAACCAGGAGGAGCGGCCAGTACGTTATGAGCCAAAGAAGCCAGCATATCGTCTGCAGGAAAGGGGGAGCACACCCGTCATGTTTACTTGGTCTCCTTCCCACTCACGCTCATTATTTCAAGAGCAGGGTGGGGCGCCCCTGGGCCTAGCCCACTAGTTGGGCCCAATTGACTAACAAACTGACCCATTACCCTATTAACTGGCTCAAATAAAGAAAGATTACACATACATGACTCAAATAAAATGAAAATTACATGACTAGACTCAGAAATACATGACCAACACAATGGCACTTGCCGACGAACAATCCGAGCCTCGAAAAAATGTAGAGGGGCAAGGGATGCCCTCATCACTGGGCCTCTAGAGCCCTCCTCTCCTCTCTCTCTCTCTCTCTTGCTTTGCCTCCCTCCTCGCCACATGGAGGGTGATCCTCAGCTCCAGGACATCGCGAGGCAGCTCCTCTGCATCACGACGCCGCAGCTCTGCCTCTAGCTCCGCCACAAATGGCCGCCTGGATGTCGCGCTCCTCCTCAGCTCAGACCGCCCGGGTCAGTGCATCTCGGATCTCCACTACTTGCCAAGAACCAATCATCTCACAAAATCAGTAAAAGAGAGGAAGTGTGCAATGGAGGTTCAAAGCAAGCAAACACTCACCCGAGCCGCGAGATCGTGCTTGGCCTCCTCGGCACGTGCCACCGCGCTAGCTAACTGCTCCTAGAGGGATGTGACCTCCGATGGAGGAGCCTGGGAGCTGGAAGATGCTCCACCTATCATCCCTGTCGCCGCTACCTACTGGGCACGCTGGAATGAGGGAACTAACGACAGTTAGTGACTAAGTACTAGGAATCCAGGTATCTAAAAAAAAGGTGCATTGAATAAGCTTACCAAGATGTCTAGCTCCTGTCGAGTGACAGTGAGCTACCATCTGGCATCCGCCAACTGGGCCCGCAGGTCAGTGATGATGGTGTCATGGGCATCCTGCATTCATAAGCATGTAATGTCACATACATATGAATATTCACGAATAATAATAAATAAATATCCATCTCATACTTACCCCTGCTGGTCTCCCGAGTTGGAGACGCTCTGCGTGGGTCTCCCGGTAGCGCCACAAGTAGTCAGCACTATCCTACGTGTGAGACACCATAGGCACACCACCCTGCTGCCAGTCCTGGAACTGGGCAGGGAAGTGCGTACGCCAATCAACGCGCTTCGCCTTGCCTCGGGTCCTCCGCCCGATGTGGCTCAGCTCGTCCACATCCACCCACTCATGGGCAATGCCTAGGGTTCTCATAGCCAGCCTCAATTGGAGTGGCTCAATCTCGATCAGGCAGTGGACCCACACATCCAGTCCGAAGCGAGGTCGGTCAGCCTCGACCCAGGGTTGGCCTGTGTCATCCTTGCCCAGGTAGGGCCTCCACACCACCTACATTATCACACATATACCATGTCAGTTTCCACATTTGCAAATAAAATAGATATACACCAAAACAAAAAAAAGTCATACCATGGCCTCAAGATACTCTGACAGCTCACGTCGAAGCGACGTCAATTGGTAGGAATGTGGGGCCGTGATCACAATCGGCCTCCACCACTGGGCCAGTGGCACGGCTGCCGGGTCCCACTGCCTGGCCCTCCCCATCGAAAAATAGTAATAGCTCCACACTTGCATCCACTACATGTCATTATCATAATCAATTACATGAAATAAAACTAATTATAAATAAATAAAAATGAATAAATAAAACACACTTACCTGGAGGAACGGTGCGAAGCCACTGACTGTCGTCTCTTGATCTGTCCCCTGGGACAGATCGGCGATCAAATGGGCTAGTAGGGCTATGCCCCACGCGTAGTGCCCCACACGGTCCAGATCCACCAAGATCTCGAGCAAGTGACAAGGGATGTCATCTCCCTTCGTCCCCAACAGAAGCCGGCCCAAGAAGAAAAATAGGAACCACTGAAGGTCGCGGTCAGCCCGTCCTGGGTCACTCACATCCAGGCAAAATGTGTCGCGAGCAGCCCCCTCCAGTCGTGCCAAGAACTCCACTGTGGTCTTGCCGATGCACTGACGAGTGCTGACGAATCCTAAAACCTCCATGATGTCCGTCCAGCCGATTGTCCTGCTCTCCCTATCGGTCGCACTGGCCTCTAGCCCCAGCAGCTCTAGAGTGCTCTCTCTGTAGTCGGGATAGGTGACCCCACTCAATGCCTCCCCATCCACTCGTAGTCCGATGATAAGGACCACGTCCTCCAAGCTGGGCACCATGTGCCCCCAAGGCATCAAAAAAGCCCTACTCACCGAGTCCCATCTCTCCCTCAACGCTTGGATGAGGGGCAAGTCAAGTTGGAATGGCTTGATCCGTAAAAAGGCACCGAATCCCATGACATCTAGTCGGGGCCTCTGGAAGTCCGGTAACCCTCTATATGCCGCCACCACCAAGAACCAGCTGATCCGGGTCCTTATCACGCCCTGCACACCACAGAAAAAGGAAATCTCGAGGCATCAACAAATAATAGTAATAGAAATGACCCAACTCATTGGCAAAAAACGGGCGTCAACACCAGTGACCGCTAGAGCGCCGAACGGTCTGACCTAGACCGCTAAGTCTAGACAAATGGTCAAGAGAGGACCGTTAGGGTTCTGAGGGTTTTTTTTGTTTTGTTTTGTTTTTTTTTGTTATGTATGACTTATCAAGCTATATGGATGACTAACATTGATTGTTAAATGCATGCAGGGAAAGCGTCGGATGAGGATATCGTAGCTATAGGTCTGAGTAGTGTACTTGGTGCTACCAGACTTCCAGAGAGAGAGGCTGGCCGCAATGGGGTTTGCAGAGTTCCTCGGGATGGTGGTGATGAGGCTGGACATGGCCCTCCTCTACGCGCTCCATGACCGGTGGGATCCGGTGAATAGGGCATTTCTGTTCTTGTGGGGACACATGATCCCCACGTTGGAGGATGTGGTGAGGATTACGAGGCTGTAGGTCCACAGAGCACCAGTGACGGGGATGATGTATGCTAACTACTGAGAGTTGGCGCGGGAGTTGCTGGGGTTGGAGGTGACGAGGCCGGGACACCACTCGTCGATGCTAGCATGAGCAACCCTCCAGGAGAGTTTAGGACTGAGAGGAGCGGCTATAGATGTGGGGGAGCTACTAGAGGAGCACTTGGGATGGTTGATGGACCGAGCCCAACAGAGAGTGGCAGCGGGACTAGGCCCAGAGGCAGACGTAGTCCTTCGCCGATTCCTGACGCTGCTATTTGGGAAGCTGATTTTTACGACAAGGGCTGACGGAGTGAACTGCAAGCTCCTCCCTTTATTGAGGGATTTGGACAGAGTTGGGGACTATACTTGGGGCGCTGCTGCACTAGCAATCTTATTCGACTCCCTCAGCACTACCGACTGGCAGACGATGCTAGGCTAGTTCTCACCTCTACTCTAGGTAACCATTCTACCTTAAATACTTATGCAATCATGATTCTATGACTTGCTACATACTAACACTTGATAATGCAGCTATGGACCTATGTGTACCTCCCTGACCTAGGGAGAGGGAACGAGGTACATCCTAATCGAGCTCCTACCGCGAGTCTGTGGATGGAGGTATGGGACACCGGGTTGCTACGACGCTTGGTGCGGGTGATCTAGGATGACATTGACACACTACCCTATGCATCGATAAGACTCTAAACTCTAAATTTTTGAATGTAATTAAATACTTTTGATGCTGACACTTGACTTGACTAACCTCCCCTTTCAGGTGCACTGGACACTGTATTGAGATGAGGGGCAGCCGTGGGTGGAGGTAGCCCAGGCGTATGCGGGACAGGACGCATGGCTGCACTGCATGAACATCATCAAGCCACTACACTATAGCTGGATCATGAGGACCAAGGGCAGCCACCAGCCGGAGGTGGAGTTCCCGATGAGAGAGGAGGAGCACGTGGGGTGATCTTCCCAAGGGTTGACTGGAGAGATAGACTGGGTCACCCAAGCGGTGGACCTGGTTTGGGACTAGACGAGGAGAGGGCAGGCGGTGTGAGCCTGAGCTACGAGCGACGAGGCCTACTTGAAGGCCTACGCCAAGTGCTATGAAGACCAGGTCTTCTATGGCTCCCAATGATCAGAATGACCCTTAAACTTATGCTTCCTAATGATATCTGATGCACTGACAAATTGGTTTTCCTATATGCAGCTAGACCCCCATGGGCGGATAGCGGAGCTCTAGGGTCTCCTCCACTCTACCATCCAGTAGAGGGATGAGTTCCAGCATTCACTAGAGCTTCCGGTGAGTTTTTCTTAACCTTAGACTTAATATGCAAATGCTTATGACATTTGACTGACTTGATTTCTAAATGCAGTGGGCCAAGGGAGCACGGCGATAGGGACCTGATGCTCCGTCTTCTTCCTCCCAGCCACCAGTGGACTCAGCTGAGTGGGATGTCAACTTTGCTCAGGCATTTGCTCAGGACGAGGAGGCCAAGGCCACTCTCGCAGAGAGGGTAAGTAAATCAACCGAACTTCCCTTCTCACTTTATTTAATGATTATGAATGCAAGTGACTTATATGACTTAAATTGTAATACCCTGGATCCTTCGGATCAGAATTGGAGAGCATTCGGAGTGCTTTCATGGGTACCGAGTTGTGTTTTACGATCCACGTGAGTTTTTCCCCCGTATAACTTGCAGAATCCCGTGGAGAGTGAACCGTTGAGTTTTGAGACTCTGGGACGCTACTAGTGCGTTGTGCCCTTTCCGAGGATCACGTAGGCTATCTTTCCATATTTTTCTCATTTTATAAAATTTTGGGCCAAAAAATCAGATTTGAGAAAATTTCGCTAATTTTCTATTTTTCTTTTTCCTTGGTGACTCAGGGGTAGACCCCGGCCTCATTGCTGGGTGCCACATGGCATGGCTTGTAGTCAGGGCGCCCCCGGGTCGGCCCGGGTAGCTATGTTGGATGCGGGTAAACCCACAAGCCGAGTGACCGGGGGTGAACCCGATCGATTGTTGCCATTGCCATGGGTCACGGCCAGCTGGATAGAACCCTTGGTTGGGCCCGGTGACTGGTGCAGCTGTGCTCGGGGGTGATCCCCAGTTGTTATGTCGTGCCGCCTGGCCTAGTGACGCATCTCGATTCCCGAGGCCGACTCGACTGGTAGAGCACCTTTGGCATTGTGCCATTTTACTCTATTTAGGGAATATTTTCCAATGCTTAATTCTCAATTAATTTAGAGAAAATAAGCATATGCCAACAAATGCCCCCCACGGGGTGTGTGTCGGAGGCAAAGACGACGGTGTGCGGCCTGTGAGCCCTGTAGGCTTGATTTCTCCTGGCCCTATCAGCGTTGTGGGAGTTTCTTGTTCTGGGAGTTGATGTGTCTGTTGCGATCTTCCATGTGATTATGGGACGTTTGCAGAAGACCGTTAAGCCTGGGAGGTCATAGAGCCAGATTCTGGAGAGACCTGAGTGTCTGGTGGGCATTTTGCCGAAGCCACTGAGGGCGTGGAGCTGGCGGAGATAGCGTGTATTAGATACACGCATGGTGCTTGAAGTTGTAGCCCGCTATCTGTGACTTGGGGATTCTGTCTCCATTTGTTTCACGTGTCGGGCTTGTGGCAGAGGTGTGCAGTGCCCATGTCGCGGGAGTAATCTGGTTGGACGCCGAGCCCTCCAAACAGGTGGTTGCTTCGGCAGTTGATGACATGACTGGGCCAATGCCGATGGTGAAAGAGGCCAGGGGAGCCTGGTGTAACAATGCTTCTGGCTTTGTCGTCTATGTCTGGGGCCCTCATGTGTGCGACAAGCTTTGTGGATTTTCTAAGGAGAGGCGGCTCAGGGGAAGCCAGGACTGTCGAGTCCATCACGCCTTGTAGAGTGGCTGGCGAGTGGCGGGAGGCTAGTTGTGACTCCCTTCCATCATCTGAGGTCACACTAGCGGGAGCCATGTCTTTCCCCCAGAGGTGGCTTGTGGACTGAGATTTGTGTTTTCTCAGGTTTTCAACCTTATCTATGTCAAGGAGTGCTATGAGTATTTTTCACTTCTTGGCCTGTTCCCCTGTGAGCTTGGCTGTAGCTGACGATGCGGCGTAGGGGGTTTGAGACTTCCTTGTCTTGGGAATCAGAGGACCACCTATCCCTCAGCTTCTGGGATTGCTGGTTGGCGATGAGATGATCGCCGCTCTGACCGGGGATTTGTGGTGAAGCCTGCAGTTGGCTATTAGCGGCCCACCATTGCTGTGGTGGTTGATTTTTCTTGGGGGATGCTGGCATCATTTGTTGACCGCCTGTAGGGGTACATTGGCCAGGCTGGGTGTTGACCGCCCGATTGGGCAGACTGGTTACACCTTTGAGACGTTGTAGCTGGAGTTGTGTCATGGACTTGCCTCGATGAGGCATACTAGTCTATCGTCAGTAAAGACCTGGCACACCTAGATGTGCTGGCCTGGTGTTGCTGGAGACCAACCTTGGTGAGGCGCGTTTCCCATGTGCTACTGAGGGTCTGCCTCGAAGAACATGTCAGCCTGAGGTTGTTGAAGACCTGCCACGATGAGGCGTCTCAGTCTGAGATTGTTGGAAACTTGCCTCGGAGAGGCATCTTGAGCCGAGGTTGGTGGAAATTTGCCTTGGCGAGGCGTCTCGACTTGAAGTTGCTAGAGACCTACCTCGACGAGGCATCTTGGCCTGAAGTTGCTAGAGACCTACCTTCACGAGGCGTCTTGGTCTGAAGTTGCTGGGGACCTTCCCCGGTGAGGCGTCTTGGTCTGAGATTGCTGGGGACCTGCCCTGGAGAGGTGCATCGGGTTGAGATCATATTCGGCCCACCCATGCAGTGTATGGCCAAATGCTGATGCTACCGGCTGACTATCATGGTGGAATACCCGAAGTCGGGGCACGTTCCCCCTGAAGAGTACAATGACCACAAATGATGTTAGACACATAATCATCAAAAAGTGGTGGATGGTACCTATTAGTGTGCTGGTTGACCATCGAGGTGTATTGACTGGAAATTCTACTCGGCTGATCGCTGAGGTACATATTGTCTGGGAGCCACAATCGGCTGGTCGCTGAGGTGCCACTGACGGGATTGTTGCTGGCCGGCCATTGCAGCGTAATGACCTGAGAGTGTGATAGACCGACCCTCGGGGGTGCATTTTTCTAGGGTTGCCGTGGACGGGCCTTCGAGGGATGTCCATCTGGGAGACATCTTGACTGGTTTATGTGGTTGTTGTTGTCCAAACTAAGGTCACTCAATCAAGATTTAACATGCTAGTCCAAACATTCATTCAAAGCCTGAAATTCATCAGGGAAAAGTTCAAACCAAATCCACATGCCATTCATTCAATAAGTCTGAATCAATGCAAATCACATATACTGAATTCAAGACATGTTCATTCTAGATCTTCGTCAAAATAGACCGGGGCACAACATAACCCAAGTCTCCCTTTACCGGCCACCCCGGGTGCACCATGTGCTGATCATCATCACCCCTCCCACAAAAGTCCTTCTAGTCCTCTCAACAGAGAAGATCATCTCCCCCACTTCACCTAGGTCGAACCTTCAAGAGCCACATGCCTTCACATGTGACACCATAATCATAGATGGGCACCTACTCAAATGGCTTAAGATAGGTCCCATCCTCCATAGCTTGCACTCATACCCCCTACCCATGGAGTGACACCTTCCTATAGTGCCCCTCTCCTATCACACCACCATCCAATCATCTTACCAAGTGGAGACCATAGTGGATCTTCTTAAGGGCTTAGCGTGGCAAATTGAGTTGACCGACATGTTGACCATAGTAGCCAACCAACCTAGGAGTCTTGACCTCCTACACCTATGTGTCGGGTCTATCACCTCGAGCTGCACCGTTGGTTGCTACACTAGCGACCTTCTTCTATTCCTCCCCATACCCGATGAGCCCGGCTCCATCCTCAAATTGGAGCTTCTTATCTCGAGTAGAAAGCCAAACCATCCCCTCATGGCCAACCCACCCACCAAAGACTTCGGCACAATTATTTCACTAGAGAAGGATGATCCACCACCATATTGTGAGGACCTTGAGCTTGATGAGGTGAACTTAGACCTCCATTCCCCCGGGTACACTTATGTTGATCCTTTTGACCCCTCTGAATTAGAGCCCGGGTACCCATGTGGCTCACCCGCATCACTTACCACCCACTCCTTCCTACCCTCACCCACCATGTTGGACTGAGCCCACCTCTTCCAAGTCCCAGGCAACACAAGGGTAGCCATGACCGTGGAAGATCTACACCTAGGGAGCAAGGAAGTGCCTCTCTCCATGATGTCCACCTTCCTAGGCCCCTTCGACCCTTTCGAGTGGAAGCTCAAAGGCCATCCCACAACCCCGCACATGGAAGACATCTCTGGGTTAGGAATGCATTTGTCTTGGCACACCGCATCACTCAGCATGGTTAGAAGGCTAGGCTGTCCCACACATGTCACTTTAGGTAGGATGAATGGCTGGTCCACCTTCGGATGTGTCGGCCCTCCCCCATCTGTCATCACCCACCCAACTGATCTTGTCCATGAGGGATATACGTTTGGTTACCCTGGTCCCCAGGCATTTGCATTCACGCATGATAGGTTCACCTATGGGTGCCCCGGCCCTCCCAAGTCTGTCAAAGTTCATATGACGTCCATACTTGATAGGTCCATATTCGGTTGTCCTAGTCCACCCTTGCACAATTTTCACAACCACTCACCACCGCATGATGCATGGCATAAGCATACACACAAGCAATTCGCAATGAGTGGTGAGGTTTATAAGGAGCGGGCAAAGGCTCACGAGTGTCACTTGGAGTGCCAAGTAAGCGATGCGGTGATAGTGATATCGGAGTGGCTCTACTCTAGGGCTATCTCCAAATCGAGGGCACAAGGACTTGGACCTTTCCAAGTTTCGATGGCATTGGCAACCGTGCTTATGGGCTGAACTTACCAAAGGACCTTGGGATACACCCAACTTTTCGCATGGCAGATCCAGCACCCTATGAGGGCCCCACGGTGGAACCCAGTGAGCACTTCGAGCCTACACCTACCCTTGTGAGTGACACCATTGGAGTGCTTCCACATATCAACCTGAGAGCCCGACGTGAGCACATGGACACAATATTGTCCCCTCGACCAAGGACACGAGGATGAGCTGGGAGGATGTGCTTTACCTGGCTCTACTACTGTTTTGGTGTGCCGCCACCCCGGTGGACCCATACTCGATGGAGTCGAGTTCTCTGCATCCCTGGGATATGATGGGGACATCCCTAACCATTCCATATTTTTCGAGGATCCCATTGCTCGTCAGCTATTCTACATCTTGTTCGCAACCTTTTTCTGAGTCATGACATGAAATTTTTATATTTTATTTGAGTCATAATTATGTAATTTTCTTTTTATTTGAGTCAAGTACCTAGGTCAGTGAGTCATTAACCTAAGTTGAGTGTCATTAGGTTGATTAGGTTAGCTAATGGGCCCAATTAAGTGGGCTAGGCCCAAGGGCACCCCTCTATCTTTTGTTAGTCTAGTCATTAGTCCAAGAGTAAGGGACTTATTGTAAAATGTGAGATGCCTATAAAGAGGACCTCATTTCCCATAAGAGCCTCATATAAACTCCGAAAAATAGAATCAGCCTCCGAAAAATTCCAAAAAAATATTGGGACACTCCACGCGCCACCACAGACCCAGAACAATCCAGAAACACACCTACAATGGGTCTGAAAAATCATTAAAAAGGTCCAAAACTCACTCGGACACGATCCACGACCCACAAAGTTAGATTCAAAAATCTGGGGTCTTATAGCCCCCCACTCCTTACAAAAATTTCATCCTCAAAATTTAAGACGGAGCACAGAACTCAGGAGAAAGGACTCACCCATGGAAAGGGCTTTACGGTCACCACACCACCATGCTACAGACCGCACAGTCACATCGAGGAACGCCGTCAGACCAGCACAACCATAGGAGCCCTCGCACTCCACCACACCAGCTCATGCCAGGCCCCGCACCGACTGGGGCACACAAGACCAACAAGTCCGGCATCACCTCAGCCTCCTTGAAACTTCCAAGGGCACGGCACACCCGACGCACTCTGCATGCAGAGAGCCATATGATCTCCAACCGAAAGACAACAATTAGTAACAACTTGGGTCAACAGCTACTCCAGCTACAAGACACCGAGCACTCCCTACGAGAAGCACCTCACACCTCAGCTCAGATGGCAACCTCACCACTAAGCACCATGGATCACAACTCTTCCGTCGGCTCAGCATCGCCAGCAGCACACATTCTCAGGCCGAACGCCACAACACTCATCGACCAACGCCAGTCCAAAACAATGCCTCATCGAACACCAACAGCACTAAGGGCACCTTACGGACCACCGCCAAGCTTCACCAACCACGAACCACCACGCACAACAACCCACTCTCAGCGCCCACACACACACAATGACCCTTGCACAGCTCTCTCCGAGCCGAGGGAACACCACAATCTGAACCGCCGCACCACCAGGGTACACTCTACACCGAACTCTCTCGAGTCTTGCCATGGACAAGCACTCCATCCATAACCACCACACCTCTCGATCGATCTCGAACCTCATGCCCGCCTAACAACCAGCGCAATAAACCACTCCTCATCCAGATGCTTAACAAACCTAGCGACTTCCTTGACTACACCACATGACATCCACATGGGATTGCCCTGCCAACATCGACACCTCTCACAACTCAAATCCACCTCCGGAGCATCCGCACCGACCAAGGTCAGCCAACTCCTGAGCTCAATCCTAAGCATCGAATACCTGCGCCAAACAACCGACCCAAAAGGCCACGACCTGCCTCAACACTAGTCTTAAAGTGGCTCCACCCTGAGCCAAGCGATACCATCCAGGGGAAAAACTGGCGCAACACCAACACAATCGACCAATCTCACCACCGAACTTCTGATTCACAGTGCCACCAGCACCACTCGACGCGATACCGCTCCCCACCCATGGCAGCCAAGGCCACTCACACGACCGAACACAGCTCTTTCACCCAAGAGAAACACTCCACGATCGACTCTGAGACCTCCAGGACACGCTCAATCATGAGGCACGCACCATACTCCACCACCAATCTGATCCTGGAGCCCATGGGTTACCAAGCAACCACGCTTTTGTTACGCAACTCTGCACCAATGCTGCAGCAGAATGAAGGAAAACCTGGCATCCGCCAAGGCAATCCACCGACCAAACCAAGTCTTAAACAACGGGGCACATAGAGAAACCCCACACCAACCTTACAACACGACACCCAATCACGGCTGGTGACTTTACTTGCCCGATCCAACATGACTTGCCAACACCTACGTACCAAGACACGATGAGGGACAACCACAACACCCTTACATGACTCTTCCAGGGACTCTCGAACACACCTCGGGAAGGACACAAGCACAAAGGAGTACAATTATAACACAAAAACAACAGAATTAAACACGAGCACCACATACAATAATCAAAAAACCATGCACACCCTTGACAGAGTGGGCACAATGACTCCACATGGCCAAGTGCCTAGTGCACGTCGGGAACCTTGACTCACTCGGCAAATGGAACACGACAAAAATGGCTAGAACTAGGGCGGCTGCCATGGGAACTCACGAGCAACAAGACCAGTCTGACACACCAGAAAACACTCCAGCTCAGCCCCACCCATGGCACACGGCCCGCCCACGAGAAGCCTGCCACATCTCGAACACGTTTCTGGCTACTCACTTACATCAATCCGCAGCGGTCGAACCACTGGATGCTAAAAGGTCATGATAGACACCTACACCTCCTGCTCCTGGTGCCTCCTACTGGCCCCACTCCTTATGAAAAACCTAACCATCCGACCACACCTCGACCTCAAAGGGAAAGAACTCAACTAGGAGGCTGAAGAGACATCAATTCTAACTGCCACCAGAACCGCTAGGGGCCACACTGCTGCCAAAAGGGCCCTCAGCCAGACCTCCTCGAAATCCATCGCAGTCGGATACTCTGACTCCTTGAGAAAAATTGATTCCCACTCGATGGTCCACCATGTCAAGGCCGGACCCAGCAACCAATAACTCACCAGTAGAACCTTCTCAGCCTCAGCACACTCCAAGACCAGACCACTCATTCCAACATGCCAATCCACGATCTCGCTGCACCAGGATCTGGCTAGCCTTCAATGTCGGCAGGTGAAATCACAAAAAGCCCAGCAAGAGCATCCATGACTGCCACGCAACAAACTACTCCTACCAGCCTCTTGACCACGACACCGACTCACCTACTACACACAAAATCAAAACACGCCAGTACAAACTGGGCCCCAACCAGCACACCAAGAGCCATTACCTCTAGAGGAGGAGAGTCGCCTCTCGACTCCTCCCTACTCGGCTCCACCTGAACCCCCATCGGCACACCTGACTATGCTCGAACACGCCTCCTCGGCGTCAACCAACCCTCAACACAACACGAAAAACAAAAGGGAAGGGGCGAATAAGCAAAACACCCTAAGCCAGCTGTCGACTATACTGGACTCTCTGGATTCGTAATCACTGCATTATCTCAAATTCCCATGCATTACCATGGCCATGCTCTGATATCAACTGTAACGACCCAAGATCCGTATACCGGGAATGACCCGATACCATTTGGATCCTGAACCGTCACCCACGAGTCTGGAGACTCAGAAGGGTTAAGGGTTGTTGTGGTTATGCATTGAAATTCTAAACAATAGCAGTGAAGTAATTCTATCTAATTAATCTACAATTCTAATAGAAAATAAATTATATTTTAGCAATTAAAAAACTACAGAGTCTAGCCCACAAGTACAGCCAAGACAAGAGAACGTACACTGTCTTGGGCACACCCTGAAAACCTGGTGAGCTGGCAACTACGAAACCTCCAACCGAACCACTCCACTCTGAGAAGGACGCCGCACTTGAAAAGCATGGGTGAGCCTTCTCGTAGAACCCCACTACAACAAGGTAGTAACTAAAGTAACGACAGTAATGAAAACTATAAGCAGGCATGACGTGGGGGCAATAAGTAAAAGGGTAACAGCGACAGCAACACCACAACCACGCCGATACGACCCAACAACGGTGATCAGAACCAGACGACGGTCAACTAAGGAAGAACACACACACCGGCCCTCTTCACAACCCCGACCCCAAGGTCGGATAGTCCGTCCTGGCCGATGAAACCACGGACACAGCCACATGGCCAACCCCAAGCTGAACCAACACCCCCGGGAGACTCTCTCAATCCCGGGCTAAGAACAACGGAAGAATCCCCGGGAGACTCTCTCAATCCTGAAATGATGGAAGGAACCCCTCGGGAGAATCTCTCGATCCTGAGCTGAGACTAGCAGAAGAACTACACCTACATCACATGGGACGAACCAAACCACCAGCACGGTAAACCACACTGGGAAGAAAGCCATGCTAAACCATCTCAGGTGACAGGAGTACTAACCCACTGACCACGAGACTGGATCCGTCCTCCGATGACTTATACCGAAGCCTAATGTGTCTCCCTTCACACCCTCCGGTGGAGACTGAGACACACAAACCGTACACAGCACCAGTGTACCACAGAACAAGGACTAGTCGGGGTCACGCTCGTCAGCGTGGGTCCACTGCCCCCGACCACGTGTGCACACACAGACCATCAGCTCTAGGTCGGTCCTCTAGTCAATTTTCCCCCAGCCAGACTCTAGCTGCAAAGGCAAGGGGCCCTCAGGTAACCGGCCTAAAAACCACTACACGAGACAAGCCTCCACCACTCCTTGGTGGGTTGGTGTGGACGTCAAAAATGACGATGATGATCATGCGGCACCCACGTCTACGCATTCAAGCGCAAGTCGAAAATGGGAAGGCCGAACAAACCCATACCTCACTCGATCAGGACGAGAACTCACCTGGTGGTCTACTATCTGATAAGGAAGCCCCCAAGTGGAAGACATGGCCCCGACTCCGAGAAGAAACCCCAATCGGAGTGGCATTCACCTTAACCCGACGCGCCTTAAACTGGTGCGCCTTAAACCGGCGTGGTCCCCTTGCGTTGCATTAAAATGGCGCACCCCACTTGCTTGGCATACTCGACGCGCTCCCTTTTGGAGGGCCATCCCTGATGCGGGACGACTATGAACTCAATATGTGGACACGATCCTACGACCTAGACGAAATGACACGACTCAATAGACAACGCGACCAGCAACTGTACGACCAAGTCATCACCTAACGTGACTCCCGGAGGGACAAAGATGCCCCAAAATAAGAAACACTCGCTCACGGTCGTCCCCGGCGAGGGAAACATGTCGATCTGCATGGTTGAGGAACCGGCATTGAGTCTTGGGTGGTCGGCTCACTCTAGTGCTCGGAACGAGTCAAGGGATGGGTTTCACGCTCACAACTCACAGTAGTGACTGAAACGGCAAGCTAGGCATCCTATCACTCTCACTAGCAGCGGCGTCAAGAACTATACTAGAAAAACAAACAACTAACTAAAGAGGGTGCGGGTGTACCTCCACGCGCCGGGCGTGGGGAAGACGATCCCGGCCGAACGCGTACTCCCGGTACATCAAATATCAATTATTACAGAAATGTTGATTTCTGCCCACTCCACGCAGGGAGGTAACGGGCTACACACAGAATCAGGGAGTGACGCGATCGGGTTGACGGGCAGCACTCGGGGCCGCTTTGACAAGGTTGGCACGCGCACTCGTGGGGCCCAAGGTTCATACTCCAGCACAAAAACTTATTACTTTGAAAGCATCTCTCATTGGGCATGATTTGTGAAGAGAATTAGTTAATTAGGTTTGATAAAATTCGGGCAACATTTCACAATACCCAGAGGGTCACAGGGGAGAAGCGGAGGTATACCCATAGAATTAGGGTAAGCTCCTTAATACCGGGTGGCACGATGGCAGCCGACGGACCCAAACAGATGGAAAACCCCGAGGGCTAGCCAACGAGGGGCACCAGTATTTCGTGGGCCAAAACACGCTCATAAGGGATGACCAATGAGGGAGGAAACCTTGAGGGCTAGCCTACGAGGGGCACACAACCCGTGGCCACCACTAGTTCCCTTAAGGACAGTGGATTTAGTGTTGGGCCCAAAAGCCCCATTGATATTCACCTCCTGGCGGCCCATAGAGGCATATGTCATCATAGGACATGACCCCTCTGACCCTGTGGTGACTTAGAGACATCAACGGGGTATGTCCCCCCTTCCTCGGTCACTGGACAACGATTCTCAAAGGAACGAAGCACGGTAAAGCAATCCGTATATAGGATAGAGTAAATAGGGTGATTAGTTGTGGGGTTAGCCAATCAACGTCAGAGAGTTAGCAGGTTAGTATTAGATAGTTAGAAGGTTAGTGCATGAACTTAGTTTGTATATAAACTACGAAGATTATAAGGGGCAAATCCTCGAACAACTATTGAGTAGTATGCATGGAGAAGGTCTTGTTGGAGGACCTTGCCCCCAGACTATAGGGACAGTCGTACTCTCTAGTTCATAGCGATGATTGGATGAGCTATGGAGGGGCAGTCCCAGAGGCGACCAGAGATGCACATATGCGTGTGCCTCTAGAGATAAAGCTTCGATAAACATAAGGGAGCTCGATGGGGCTACTCCATTGAGAAGAAACCCCAGGGAAGAGGGGGACATGATGTTAATGTTGCCCTGGAGAGGACCAAGGCCTATTCAGCGTTGAAAGGGGAGAACCGAATGGTCACATACATAGAAGACAATCGATCGAATGGATTCAGAGAGAGGAGAGAAGATATTCAGAGGCATTGCCACATTCGATGTCATTCATTACATTAGCGGAAGAAACACTCGATACACACACTCATTCCGCAAGGCACGGCATTGTCGCCAAGAGGCCATCTACTAGTTGCACAGATAGGAATAGAACCTAGTTACAGAAGAAGAAGAGGTGGAGAGACAGTGAGAGGGAGATGGGCTCATATCATCACCCCTCCGATCATATTACATTAAAGGGAAAACAGTGGGGAATGGCCAGGAGAAGTCACCGGAACCCACCTAAGCTTCACCGTAGAAACAGAGTATCGGACGACGCACTTCTTCCCCAACTCCAGGCTTCTTTAGGTGAACGGACGAGAAGGGTGGTGGCTCTCTAGTTTTCCTCTCAGAAAACCCCCCTTTCTTCCTCCCCAATCCTCTTTTTTTTCCTCAGATGATTCGCTTCTCTCCCCTCTATCTTCTTCTTCTTTTTTTTATTACCGAAGAAAATTGGCTCATTAATATATATTGTGACCCTATCCGGCGTGTAGAATGCACGCCATTGAAGGACCAAGAAGCTATTTTGGCGCGCCGGGCAAAGTGGCACCAGGAAGGAGAGCACGCCAGATAAGGAGCGCACCGTGTCAACTCCGTCCATCATATTTGTTCGGCATAAGCCAGCCGGTGAGCTCCAGACTGGCTTCGGGAGTTACTGTGACCCTTCATCTCGCCATGGCCTTGCAAAACCACGCCTGGAAGTATTGATAAATCTTTCAGGTCGCTGAATGGCCACTTTTGAAATCTCGTGCATCCTTAGTTTGGACATGCAGATTTTTCGCTGACACGATCTTTGGCACTATGGTTTGTACTACCGGCTCAGCTTAACTTGTATTTGTAGCTTTCTCGAGGAGTGGAACACTACCCGGGGTGTTTTCACGTTGACTAGACGATCATTTGGTTGCTAACGGCCCCCACCATCGAGAAGACGTACCCTTGCCGGGTTACTCAGATCTTCCGCTGACGGGGCCCTCGGCATCTTGTTCTGAGGGGTCAGAGACATCCTATCACCTTAGGAGGGCTTCTTATCAGGTGGCGGATCACCAGGTGCATCCTTGCCCTTGGTCAGACGACGGATGTTGCTTATGCGGCATGATCGAGTCGGTGCCGGTTCATTGGGCAGGCCAAGCGACACTGGTAGTTTGTTGTGGATTCTCCCAATCCTCCTGAGGTGAAGTCTCTAGTGCTCGTGTCAGATGACCTAAGGCTCCATTAATTCGAGAAGACCCTTGTGTATTGGCTTTCTTTGGCTTTTGTGCTTTAGCAGGCCGCATCATTCTTCTTGTTTAGGCGTGATGCTGGGATGTTAGGATCGCAACCCCACCAGTTTCGTGTCCGTTGGTCGTCATTTGGGGCCGATAGAAGTTTGAGAACCCCGGTGACTCGATTTGGGTCGATTTGTCGGAATCACCCTGATCTCGCATTTTAATGAGTTTCGATGGAGGCATGTGATGTTTTTGACCCCCTAAGGTCGTTTCCCATCATTTGGGTGTATTTCCCCTGCGCTACGGCATGCATGGGGCATGGAACGGGCCGATTTGGCCGTTTCACCATTTTGATCATCGGATTGGCATAACGGTCCTACCAGAGGCCATTATGTGCATAACCGTCCCTCGATAGATTGTTATGCTTCGTTCATCGGTTTTCTCTTCGGAGGTCTTGGAGCATAACGGACCAAGACTAGTCTGTTATGTGGAGTATAACGCCCCTGTCCAGGTGCATTATGGTCGGGTGGTTTTCGAGGCCGACTGTCATGTTAGTTCCCTCGACGACCATGTTCACCTCAAAGACCGTGTTAGCTGGTGGCATAACGGACTCCTCTCCGTGCGTTATGGTTAATATAATGCTCTAGTGCAGATCCGTTATGGTCTGTTGACTGATATTTTGACTGGGTATGGCGGTTGATATAACGTGCTTCACCTTGTGCGCTTTGTGGCTATAACGGATGGGTCTTGGTCCGTTATGTGCCCTCGGTTTGTGGTTATTATGTTTGTGTCTATTGAGTATAACGCACATACCCTTATGTGTTCTACTAGTATGACGCGCCTATCGTGGTCCATTATACTTCATTTGTTCGTGTTTTGGTCTTCTGGACATAACACCCTATACGTGGTGCATTATGTTCATATAACGCCCCTTTGCTGGCGCGTTATATCATCTGTATATGGTTTCAGGTCTGGTTCGCATAATGCCCCTCCCGTGGTGCGTTATGTGGGTATATCGCCCCTATGCTGGTGCGTTATAGTCTTGTTTGCCATGACGACCATTGGTTGATTTTGTGTTGTGTGTCCGTCTGTCTTAGGTCCTTGTTTAGGGCGGTGTTTGTCTGTCAGTGGTTGTCTAGATTGGTCGGGTTAGGTGACTGGCTGTGGTCTTTTCCTAGACTACAACAGTACCCAAACGACTCAATCTATAAGCTACCACTGTCCGTATCTCTGGTTGCGTAGCAGTTGTGTCTCGACTGTTGGGTTTCCCCTAGCAGTTTACTGACAAGTTGCTCTGCCCAGAGTGTTGTCGCCGTCCGTCGCTCTTGTCCTTGTTGGTTCTGTTGTTTGTGCTGCTGTGGTGGTGGATGTGTTAGTGTGTTGGTGTCGTGTCTGGTTCTGGTCAACCCGGGGTTACCTAGTGGTTGATGGGCAGTCTTGTGGTGTCTCGGCGTCCTTGCCCAATTCGAGACATTAGTTCTGGATGTCTCGAGGTACCGTTCTATCTCGATTTACGTATCCAGGTGTACTGAGGGTTCTTGATGTCCCCTCAGGTTTCCGTGTGTCATTTTTCTCAGAGCGTCGTTTTTATTGGCTTAGGATTAGCCCGATTGGCGGCTGGTTCCGCTATGTGCGACGATCCTGATCAGAGTCGTAGGACTTAGGGACCGTTGTAGTTGTAGGTCTAGTTGTCTTGTCCTGAGTCTGTTTGTAGTCTCTTGTGCTGCCCTTGGTGCTTCGAAGTACGTGTTACAGGGTACTCTTGCCTGTATGTACTTTGGCACTTGTGTTTTGGAGTCGGTGTCTTGTGAGCCTTCACTAGTCGTAGCCTTACGGCATGCTTCGGCGCGACGGCTTTTATAGCGGGGCACTTCCGGTTCATGGTTTTTAAGCTAGTTTTCGTCAGCTCCCGCGGTTACTGTTGCATCCTACGGGGGGAGAAAACTAGCTAGAGGCCTGGCTTAGGCAAAAGCCAGTGTGTGCACAGGTGGTCAAGGGCTTTGGACTGACGCTGATGGGCGTTCCCCTGTCTAGTCACTTGCGATTTGGTTATTGTTCCGATTCTGACAGTGTCTTAGTCACTGCCTGGCTGTAGGCATAGCAGACGAGACGCTAGTAGGCACAGCGTAAGACGTTAGTGGACGTAGCTGGCTGTTCTTCTAGTGTGGGGCACTCTAGTCACGTGACACGTGACCCTTCGCGGTTCTCTTCACGTTCCTCATGCATCGTGACCTTCTGGGTTAGCCCTTTTGTGACTATACTGGGGGTCAGTGTCTGTCACTTGCATGACGTTCCAATTGTGTATGTGGCAGTGTGCACGACGTCCTAGTCATGTCATCTATCGTCTGTGTCGGTCGTCTGTCTAGCCTTTTCCTAGGTTTCTTCTGTATGTTTTACAGGTTCCTTGCGTCGGCCGTTCAGAAACTCCTGACTCTGTCAGCTCCGAGTCGCTCTTCTGCCCTTAAAATTTTATTACAATTAGAGGTAATTTTAAAAAAAAAATAAAAAAAATCAAATTTTTATAAAAATCTCACACCTCTCTCTCTCTCTCCTCACTCTCTCGATCACTCTCTCTCTTCCTCTCGAATCTCTCTCTCCCTCACACGTTCTCTCTCCTCTCTCCCTCTTTCACTCGGTTCGCAGCCCAAATGGACCCCGATCGACGCGTGGGAGGTACAGACGGGACAGACTTGACGTGAGGATCGCGTTGGTACCCTTCATCCCTCGGATCATGGAGCGTGGAGACTCGTGCGAGTGGAAGGACGGCGTGGCCCCCGCCGCCTGATCTACACCGATTCACGATTTTTACCGTGCAAGAGGCAGGGGAACAGTTCCTCGTCTCGCCAGGAACCCGTTGACGCCACATGCATCGCCATCCGTCGCAACCTTCAGCATTTTTCCTGCAAATCTTATTTTGGGTGATTTTAGGCTAATTTCTCGATTTGTGTTCCTCTCTTGATTTTTGGTCCAGATGGTCGCTGATCGAAGCAACGGAGGTACCATTGGATCGATCGCGTCGTGAGGATCGCGTTGATGCCCGTCTTCCCTCGACCCGCGAAGCGTGGAGCCAAGTCGGGCCAGGAGGCGCCGCGTCGCCCACTCCCCGGATCGGCATCGAATCATCGGTTTCGTCGTAGTCCAGGTAGGGGATGGACTCCTTACCTCGTTAGGACACTGTCGGTACCACATGCGTCGTGATCTGACGCCCTTTGCCTCATTTTTCGTGCATGTTCCCGTTTAGTTCATTTATAGTCCATAATGCCTGAAATCATCTTCATGGGCATCATCTTTCAATTCTAGCGGCATGCGTAGGTATTAAAAGTTGTTGTGGCTCGGTATGGCGTGGTGGGTTAGTTAGAATCGTGTTTCCCCGCGTCCTCCGTCGATTTTGATCGATCGGGAGGGGATTTCGCTTCCGAACTCCAGAGTCTCGAAACCTAGGTGACATAACGCACCTGTCCCAGTGCATTATCATCATTTGGCGCGCCTGCATAGGTGTGTTATATCCCCTTGTGGCGGACTCCTCTAGGTCCGTTATTGTCCTTTAACGCCCCGACATGGGTGCGTTATATCATGCATGAACCTGTGAGTTTTCTGTGGATTTTCGAGTTCGGGTACCTTTAACGCGCCTCATCTGGTGCATTATAGCCCTTGTCTATTGTGTTGAAGGTCTATTGCCTTTAATGCCCCTGTCCCTATCCGTTATATCCTCTGTTTAACTATGGATTCTAATTGTTCTGGTGGGCATAACGGGCCATTAGAGGTGCGTTATGTTACTATAATGCCCCGCCCTTGGTGCGTTATAGCCCTTGTCTATTATCTTGTGTGCCTGTTGACTTTAACGCCCTGCTCCCGTGTGTTATAGCCCTATAGCGCACCTTCCTTGCTGCGTTATAGTCCCAATTGACTGTGGATTTTTATGTGTTCTGTTGAGCATAGCGGTCTTATCTTGGTCCATTATGGTATGTAACGGAGTGGTCCAGATCCATTATATACCTAGAGATTTCAAAAGTATGTTTATGTAATTTCTAATCCACTTCATGTTTCATATACGCCATGTTTAAAGTATTTTGTACACTGTGGCATTATTTTACATCTCAAAAGAGCAGCTTTCTCTTTCCCTGTGATGGAACCACTAGTCGTAGCCTGACGATGTCCGTGTCGGCCCACCTGGGAGAGGTGGCGGGGTGTTCCCATTGTAGGGTTTGTAAGCTAGTTTCCGTGGGCCCTCTCGCATAGTCAGTAACGTCCTATAGGGAGAAAAAACTAGCTAGAGGCCTGACTCAAGGTGATAGGTTAGTGTGTGCACACGTGGTCAGAGGCTTAGACTGATGCTGATGAGCGTTACTCTGATTAGTCATTCGGTGCGGTACTATTGTGTCACGAGCTTGACTATGAGGTGCTTGAGACGTGGTGTAATACGTCAGTGGACGCATCTGGTTTCTTCTTTCTGGTGGTCTTCCTTCTTCTTATCACATGGTTAGATGGGGTTTACTTTCTTGGTAGATTTAGCTCCAGATGTTATTATTTAATATAATTCGGCATGCTTACCTGTTTAAGTAGGCTTTCCTACTTTGTTACAATTGTGATTTAATTGTGCCATTGTCTATTTACTGCATTAGATGCATGCTTTAATTGCCTTTATTATTGTAAGCTTGCATGTTTAGTGCGAGGTAGGGATCTGCGTGACCCCTACTGAGTCTGGCTGTGACTCACCCTTCCTTCCTGTAGGTGAGCCATCCCAGCCATCTGTCGGTCCATCGCGTGTTTTCGGAGACCGTGCCTAGAGTGCAAGCTGTGATCTATCCGTCCTTTGTGTACTTTTGACCGGGGTTTCTTCTTCTTCCCTGTCTTTCTGTAGCCTAGCTCGAATGTGCCCTGTAACGTTCACAGCTAGCCATGGTCACTTCTTTTTATGAATAAAAGCAGTCCCTCTTTGGGTTTCCTGTCACTCTCCTTAGCTTATTTCTCTCGCGACATGTTTGCTCGATCGTTTTCTTCCCCTTTCCCCGGTGGTCTTGTTCCTCTCGGTGGTTTCCTCCCATGATGCCAGCCTGTCCAGCTCAACGGGCAGTGCCTCGGTGTAATGCCACCCTGAGTGGTCTGCTTCCAGAGGATCCTTGTGCATGGTCTCCTTTTTTTCGTGGCTTCTTCATGGGGCTCAACCCCAAGCTTGTTCTTTTGCCTAAAGGGGGTTGCCCTTCCTCCTCCTTGAACACCCAGACCCAACGCCTCCCCCTTAACATCCCCAGATCCCTTTCTCCTCCCTATTGGCGTACCCCTTTGGCTCAGACCTAGCCCAGTGCGCCAGCACCCTTTCCCCACTAGCATGCCAACCCATAACCCCTACCAGCATTGTGTCCAAGCCCCCAGCCCGGTGCACCCTCCGGCCTCCCAGCCTGGTGCGCCCTCCGGCCTCCCAGCCCGGTGCACTCTCTAGCCCCTTTTTCTGACACACTCAACCCTTTCCATGCCCGGTGCACTCTTTCCCTTCTAGCCCGGCGCACGGCCTGACCACCCTTGCCCTGCACGCCCTCGGATCGGCCAGCCAGGCACACCCCTGTGCCAACCAGCCCGGCACACCCCCAGGCCCCGCCAGGCCGGCACGCCCTAGACAATCCCAATCCGGCGCACCCTCCAACCCGGCACAACATTCCTATCCTCTAGCCGGTGCGCCCCCTAACCCCTCCAGCCCGGCACGCTCCCTGAGCCCTCCTGCCCGGCAAGTACATACTTGCCATATTCCTCTTACTCAGTACACTCCCAGCCTGTCTTAGCCGTGTTCCTCACTCGTTGATTTTCTCTGGGTTTTTTGAAGTTTCTTCAAAGGTGTCGCCGCCCATGGCACGCACCTCGAATTATAGGGTTCCGCTATTCCTTGTGGGCATGTTCCCCTTTACTCCCCTTAACACCCGGGTCAAGGGGAGATGTTGCCGAATTTTCGCTAGAAAAGATAACATGTTAAAAGACAAAAGGGAGCAACAAACAAATGAGATAAACAATGATAAGATGCTTCAACTACAACAGATGAACTACAGGTGACGCGAAGAGAACCGGACCGGACGTTAATCAAGTGAACCATGTAAATAAGAGAGAGAGGGAAAAGACTAAAGAAAAAGGGGAAGAATGCTCACGTGCATTGCATAAGGCTAAAGAGGGAAAGAGAAGAATAGATCTAAGAAGAGGAGGAGAAAACCCTGCCAGACCTTATCCTGTATACCCCCACCGAAGCCTTTCCCGACACACTCTGGCCACGCTTTGCCCAGCACACCCCATTTGGACCCCTACCCGACACACCTGGCCGTGCCTTGTCCGGCGCACCACACCCTTGGCTTGTCTCTACCCGATGCACCCTCAAGCCACCCAACCCGGCACATTCCACCCCTGCCTTGCCCGGTGCACCCTTAAGCCACCCAGTCCGACACAGTCCACCCTGCTTTAACCCTGCCCCTTTGCAGCCTCAACCCTGCACAGGTCTTACCTAAACCTGCTGAGACCCTGCTCAAACTCTGCGCCGACCCCATCTCAACCTTGCACGGACCCTGCACAGACCTAACTCCTAGCTGCACAGACCTTGAACCCCCAGTTGCATAGACTTTGAACCCCCAGCTACACAAACCCAACCCCAACTGCACAGACCTCGAACCCCCAGCTGCACGGACTCAGGCAACATGCACTGACCTTGTTTTCGACACATACTGACTTTGTGAGGCATTGCACCAACCTCAAGCTGGCCAAGCAACCTTGCACCGACCCTGCCCCTTCATGGCCTGAACATTGCATCAACCTTGGCCTTCTCAGCCCCGACTAGCACCGACCTCAGTCTCAGGCTTCCACCAACCTCCTCCTGTACGCACCAACCCCTTTGCCCGGTACACCCTCTGGCCACCCCTTGGCCGGCACGGTCTTTGGTCCTTCATCTGGTACACCCCTCACCTCCCAGCCTGGTGCACCCTCTAAAACCTTTGAGTCCGGCACACCCTTAGCTCACCCTCTTCCCGGTGCGCTCGCACCCTCCTCCAGCGGCACACCTTTGCTTGCCCTCTACCCGGTGCATATGCATTCCCCCCACTGGTACACCCCCAATGCTTCGCCCAGCACAAACCCCAAATGTAATAAAAGGAGTATAATAATAGTAATGATGAAAACAAACCCCCCAAAAATATAATAAATAAATAAAAAATAATATAATAAAGGAGATAAATACCATGGATACCAAAGTGGGTGCTCACCTCGGCTGGGGCTGGGCTCCTCTATTTCAACATCAGAGAGGGAGAATGCAGCCATCATGTGAATCACATTAGCTAAGTGGTGAATCACATGTGCTGCATTAGTGGGTCTGGACCATGCATGTGGCTACTAGGGATCTACGAGATAGCTCTTCATTTTGATGAGGCCGTCTTGAATTAACTTATGTGCCTGGGTCTTGAAGACGTAGCAATCTTCAAGTGGATGGCCTGACATGTGATGATATGGGCAATAGTTAGGGTCATCGACTTTCTATGCATCATCTGACTTGTGAGCTTCTGGTAGCTCGATAATCTTCTGGGCCATGCAGAGGTCAAAGAGCATCTTCATTTGTTCCTTCTTGAAATAGAAGGGTGTCTTCATATTCTCTGAGAAGGTAGGAGTGGCTACTTTGTCCGTCGACTTCTTGTCAAAGCTGCTTGACTCGCCCTCCTTGCTGGCTTTGGCGGTGGTGGTGAACTCGATAATGTTCACCTCCTTACCGGGTTAGTGTTCTCATGTTTGTTTACCCTTTGCTGAAGCATAGTTCAGGTTGTCGACGAAGAACATTTCTATTTCGGTGACTGTCGAGTTTAGCTGGTCGAAACCTTTAATATTGGTGCTGAGAAGCTTTTCGCTAACCTCGGCCGCCAAGCCTTTGCGGCATATGGCAATGGCATCCTCTTGCGCTGGCAGGTTGACACACCTCATACTGAGGTCTCGCCATCTCTTGATGAAGTCGAGGGCATTCTTTCCCTTCTTCCACCGAAGAGAGTAGAGCTCAGCTAGGGAGATCTTGCGCTCGACCGTTTGGAAATGGTCGAGGAATTTCTTCTGGAGATCTGCCCAGTTGACTACTGAATTGGGCTTCAGGCGGGAATACCATTGGATGGCCATTCCCGTGAGTGAGCTGGCAAAGTAGCGGAGAGGTAGGACTCGTCCAATGCTAGCTCGCCCAACTAGTAGTGCTGGTGCTTCGGCTAAAGGCCTAGCAGGCTACTGAGGGTGAAGGTCTTTCCCCTAAAGAAGGTCTTGCAGGAGGCCCTTCAAATGTTTGTTCTCCTTCATGAGAGTCTCGAGTGTCACCTCTTGGACCTCATTTGCCAGAGGATCATTGTTGACTGAACCTGCATTAGTAGGAGTACCACGATCCTTGTTTGGGACCTCTTCAGCACGTTCTGATGCATGTGGTCCGACAGAAGTGCCGACATGACCTGGCGGCGCCGGGGGTTGAGTTTGAGGGTGAGGCCTTCTAAGCTGGGCCAGAGGCTGGTTTAGGTCATTGGGTTGAGTCTCTGGCTATTGTCTGGTGGCATAACACGTGAACACCCAAACCGTATTGTGGATGAGCCAAACCGTCCACTTCTTCTGGGCTTCTCGGAGCAGACTAGTGCCCCCAGTCTATCGAAGACTAAGGTTTGTTGAGGTGGATCCTTTGTCATGAGACTGGGATTGGCCTAAGGCGAGCCTAAGGCCTAGTGCTGACGGGGCCCGGCATGAGCCCTTCTTTGCTTCCGCCTATTCAGGCTAGAAGTGTAGAGCGACTAGGTGCCATCAGACTATGCCAATGTAGACTCGGCTACGTCTCGATCAATGTTGTGCCTGGGCATTCGTAGGGGGTTCTTAGTACGCACCCTCCGAGCAGCCTGAGCCTCCTCTGGGGTAACCTAGATTCTTCTCAAGCTAAGTTGTTGACCTCCCTTGTCACTATTCTTTCGACTAGACTTGGGAGCTTGGATACCAGACTGGTGCAGATGCCCCCAATTAGTCGCCAAGGCACCAACTTTTCTAAGTGTTGCTTTATCCTCTCACGTCCATTGCAGGAGGCTAAAGTGATTAGTAGTGGGGACTGTGGGCACAATCCAAACTCGGGGTAGAATTGGTTCACCTCCATTGAGATGAATCCTCAAGTCACCGACAGGAATGGCCTTGCCAAAATTGCTGGTTGTAGCAACAAGTCACCAACCTCTGTGGCCACTATGGCACTTCCTCTGAGGAGCCGAGGAAGACCCTACTGCGAGGTGGTAGATAGAGAAGACCCGATATACCATTGTCGATAGTGTAAAGCTGTTGGCAAAAGGCACTGGGATCGGCCTTTGGGCCATGAAGCCTATGCCGAGAGCTGACGGTTGAGTGACCTGAGCATAGGCTTTTGCCTGAGCCGATAGAAGTGTTATCGATGCTCGAGACGATGCTCTTGCATTGAGAACCGATGTGGTAGAAGATGTTGTGGTGCCGACAACTCGAGGTTGTGAACCTGTATCGAGTGTCAGCATAGCTAGATTTTAGGGCTGAAGGCCCATGTTGGGTGCTGGAGTGTAGCACCTCGAAAATTTTTATAAGTATTCAGGGGCCCACTCCTCTCCCATTCTCTTAAGGCCTTTCTTTTCTTCTCTTTCTTACTTTCATGTAGTGCCTTGGGGATCATCTCTTCCTATCTCTTAACTGTTTCCTCTTCTCTCTTCTCTACAGGATGAGTGTTCAAGTTACTTAGTCATTGCTCGACCCGATTTTCTTCGTGTTGCATACAGTTCTCTTACCTCGATTGGAGTAGTTTGCCATTGTTCATTTTATTTGTTTGTTACTTCCTTTGGTCTTTTAACTTGTTATTAATGCATTTGTTTGTTGCTCCCTTTTGTCTTCGTCATGTTATTATTTCCAACAAAAATTTGGCAGCATCTCCCCTCGACCTGGGCGTAAGGGAGATACGGGGAACGCGCCCACATGGAGTGGCGGAGCCCAACAATTGGAGGTGGGCGCCCGAGAGCAGCAACACCTTCGATAAAATCTCGAAAAACTCAGAGGGGACAACGAGTGGGAGATGACTCCAGGCCTGGCTACAAGTGTTGGGGTGAGAGACAAGGTCTGGCGTGCCAGCCAAGGGGTTCAAGGGTGTACCGGGTAAAGCAGGCTGGAGGAAGTCAGGCTGTGCCGGCAAGGAGGGGTTGTACTGGTGAAGGGCTGGCCCAAGGGCTGTACCGTAGAGGGCAAGGGGGTTAAGGGTGTGTCGGCCAAGGGCTGTGCCGGTGAAGAGGAGGCTAAGGGCTGGGGCTACACCGGGCTAGGAGCGCATCGGCGAGGTGATTGGGGTGTGCTGGGGAAGGGCACATGGGGCTGTGCCGGTAAAGGAGAAGCCAAAGTGTACCGCTGGAGGGGTATGTCATATGGGAGTCGGTTTGGGAGTGTGTCGGGGAAGAGGCACACAGGCAGTGCCACTGGAAGGTTCGAAGAGATGGGGTTGAGTGTGCCGCAGAAGCCTAGTTGGGGGGGCCGTGCTGGCTAAGGACTATGGGCAAAGGGTGCACTAGGCTGAGGGTGCTGAAGGTGTGCCGGGGAGGCCAATGGCAGGCGTGCCGCTGAAGAAGGGGGCTAACTCAGAAGCATGAAGACTAAAGGCGTGCCGCTAAGGGTGAGGCTGAACAGAGGGAAGAGGGCCATGGGGCATCTGGGCTTGACCTGGCTAACAGGGAAGCTTCAGTCAGGGAAGGGCAGATGGGGACTGGGTGCTCGAGGAGGCTAGGGAGGCACTAGTCAAGAGAGGCGATGGCTGGATGGGCTGAGATCAGTGAGGGAAAGAAGGCCAATGGCTGACTAGGTGGGATGCAACCCGGGGAAGGAGAGGCCTCTGAGGAAGAGGGGGGATACCATCAAGCACATGCCCGAACCCAAACCAATGGAGATGGCAGGGGAGTAACCACCGGAGGGAGAAGGGAGAAGTGGTCGAGCATGCAAAGGCACTCAAACACACGAGGACGTCGGGAACCCAAAGAAGTTTTTATTCATGAGAACTAGGGGCCGAATACATTACAAACATGAAAAGGGGAAGAAGAGGAAGGAGAAGTAAAGAAGGGGGGGGGTGTGGTTTGAGCAGGGGTGACGGCTCCCTGCTTCTCCCCCACTCCCCACTACATCTCTCTCTCTGTCTCTGTCTCTGTCTCTATCTCTCTCTTACTCTCTCTTTCTTGGTGGTCATCCGGGGGAAGGGGCTTCACGGCGGAGCTCCCTCCTTCTTCTTTTTCTCTTCTTCTTTTTCTTCTCCTGTGGAGCGCCACTTTCTCTTCTCTGTGTGTCTCTCTTCTCTGTCTATCCTTCTCTCTCTGTTCGTTCGTCGGAGGAGACGACCCTTTATACTCCCAGTGGCAGGAGCCTTTGAACGCGAATGGCGGACGCGAGAGCGTGAAGGTATTAACGGGGATTTAACTTGGGCGTCCTTGGTGGTAGGAGGTAGACAACGTGCCTTCATCCCCAGTCGACACCTCAGCTAACCAATTGCGTGCCAAGAATCCGTAGGGGGTGGGTACGAGATCTTGTCTGTCAGACGTGCCGGATGGCATGGTCTAGGGCATGCCGTCGAAGGCCATTCGCAGGCGTGCCGCTGGAGCAATTACAAGCATGCCGCTGAAGATGCTCAGGGTGCGCGTGCCAAGGAAGGCCACCAGGGGTGCGCTGGCGAAGGGTAGCCAGGGTGTGCCGGGGAAGGGCCACTCCAAGGCGTGCCGCTGAAGGCACCTGGGGGCGTACCCCTGAAGGTGCTCAGGGTGCACCGTTGAAGGGCCTAGGGGCGTGCCACTGAAGGGCCTCAGGGCGTGCTGCTGAAGGCACTCAGAGGGTGATGGGGACATCAACGGCAGCCCGCCCACATAGTGTTTGCATATACGTCCTTTTGTATTTGTGTGTGTGTCCTTGTATATATCGGTGCACAATTATAGGTCTTAGGGGGAGAAGGATGGTAGTTTGAGTGTGTGCATTAACTACCGGTAGTTGAGCCAGGCGACTGTTCAGACCAAGTATCTGTTGCCTCAGTTGATGACTTGTTCAATCAGCTTCAGTCAGCCCGGGTGTTTTCGTGGATTGATTTGAGATCGGGCTATTATCAGCTGCAGATTCGAGAGTCTGATGTGGAGAAGATGACGTTTCGCCCGAGGTATGGGCATTATGAGTTCTTGGTGATGCCATTTGGGCTCACCAATGCCCTCGCAACATTCATGGATTTGATGCATAGGGTGTTTCGTCCATACTTGGACCAGTTTGTGGTCGTGCTCGTGGACGACATCCTTGTGTATTCACAATCTGTTGAGGAGCATGTGCATAAATTGAGAGTGGTGTTGCAGACCCTGTGCGATCACCCGCTGTATGCCAAGTTCAGCAAGTGCGAGTTCTGGCTCCGAGAGGTGCACTTTCTGGGGCACGTGATTTCTGGTGATAGTGTTTCTGTGGAACCGACTATGGTCGAGGTAGTGGTGTAGTGGCCGAGGCTGAGTTCGGTCATGAAGATTCAGAGCTTTTTGGGGCTTGCGAGCTATTATAGGAGATTTATCCAGCATTTTGCTCGTATTGCGTCCCCGATGACTAGGCTTACGCGGAAGGATGTGTCGTTCGTCTGGACGGAGGAGTGTGAGTAGAGCCTTATGGAGCTAAAGAGATTGCTCAATACTACTCTAGTGTTGGTGTTACCTTCAGGATCGGGAGGTTTTATGGTGTATACGGATGCTTCCGGGGTAGGTCTCGGTGCTGTACTGATGCAGCACGGGAGAGTTGTGGCGTATGAGTCTCGGCAGCTAAAGCCACATGAGGTGAACTACCCTGTTCATGACCTTGAGTTGGCGGTAGTGATTTTCGCCCTGAAGATCTCGAGGCTTATCTGTACGGTGAGAAGTTTGAGTTTTTCACTGACCTACAGAGTTTTAAGTATGTGTTCACTCAAAAAGACCTTAACCTCAGGCAGAGGAGGTGGATGGAGTACATGAAGGATTATGATTTTACTCTGTCTTATCGGCCTGGTAGGATGAACGTCGTGGCTGATGCTTTGAGCAGGAGACTAGTGGTTAGTCAAATGTTGTTGAGGAAGTGGAGGCTTCGGGAGCAGGTGCCGGCCTGACTTTAGGGCTCAAGATCCCTCACGATCAGGGTTTGGCTGTCCTAGCGAGTCTGACTATCATGCCAGCTATTCGTCGATAGGTGACTGAGGCCCAGCGTACGGACCCCGAGCTACCTCATATTTTACCAATGGTCGAGGTGGAGTTTGGTGAGGATGGAGCTGTAAGGTTCAGAGGTAGGTTGTACGTCCCAGCTGAGGAGCAGGTGAGGCGTACGGTGTTGCGTGAGGCTCATGGGAGCCGATATGCCATGCCCCCGGATCGGCTAAGATATACCAGAACCTAAAGAGGCAGTTTTGGTGGCCTGGTATGAAGAGAGATGTGGCAGAGTTTGTGGCCAGGTGTTTGACCTGTCAACAGGTGAAGGCTGAGCACCAGTGACCAGAAGGTACACTTCAGCCCTTGGAGATACCTGCGTGGAAGTGGGACCATGTGACCATTGATTTTGTGGTTGGGTTACCGAGGACACCTAGTGGGCATGATAGTATTTGGTTACTGGTGGATAGACTGACGAAGACGGCCCAGTTATTGCCGATCAAAGTCAGTTGGAGTGTGCAGAAGTTGGCCCGATTATATGTGGAGCGGATCATTCCGTTGCATGGAGTTCCCATCTCCATTGTGTCCGATCGTGATCCGCGCATCACTTCAGGATTCTGGAAGAGTTTCCAGAGAGCTCTAGGCATGGAGTTGATGTTTAGCTCTGCCTATCATCTTTAGTCGGATGGTCAGTCTAAGAGGACCATCCAGACTTTGGAGGACATGTTGAGATCATGTTGCCTAGAGTGGCAAGGGAGTTGGACCCACCATCTACCATTAGTGGAGTTTGCCTACAACAACAGCTATCATTTGAGCATTGGTATGGCTCCTTATGAGGCGCTCTACGAGCGACCTTGCCAGACTCCGCTTAATTGGTTCGAGGTGGACGAGCGTGTCCTGACAGGACCAGATTTGGTGCAGCAGTGTGTTGAGGTGGTGTATTTCGTTCGACAGAAGAAGTTGGCGACGCAGAGCCGACAGAAGAGTTATTCTGATCGGAGGAGATAACCTCTCAGCTTTGCTGTGGGAGATCGGGTGTTTTTGAGAGTCTCTCCCATGAAGGGTGTGATGCGCTTCAGCAAGCGTGGGAAGCTGTGTCCCTGCTACATTAGTCATTTTCTCATTGTCGAGCCTATTGGGGAAGTCGCATATCGATTGCAGTTACCGCCAGAGTTATCTGGGCCACGTTTAGGACTGCATAGCGAGAGGGGCCGAATGCTTAATGGAAGTTGACCTAAATAGGCCGTAAGTTGACTTGGAAGCTAGAAGTTGATAAAATAAGCCCTACGGCTCTAAGAAATCATGATCTCCAAAGTCCAAAGGCTAGGGAACAATGAAAATGTGCTCGAAATCTATCCAAGGAAGACTCCAAAACAATGGATAATTCGGGACATTAGAAATGATGAATAAGAGAAACGATGCAACTTGCGGGCTAAAACGGGTGTCAACAGTGGTCCAAAGTGACACTCGTCGAGTGTGTCGGGGGCGCTGACCTGATAGAAGTGACGATTTTCTCGATGCTAGACGGTGTTGTTCCCAGCATGCCCGAGGGTTAGGGTCAGGTCGAGCATGGAGATTTTTCATTGGTCAGAGGTGCGTTAGGTTCTCCTTTGGTTGGAGAGTCTATGTTTGGCTAAGGTTCACCGTCTTGCATTCTGTATCCAGATTGGTTAGCCTTTATGTGCCATGAAGTCCGTGCGAGACATGTTCCGTGTTTTGGCAAGGTGGTTGCCTGTGAGAAGTTGTGCATGTTCCCTTGTTGTGTAAGGGTGTGTTGTTGCTATTTCGGTAGGATGAGTGCTGGTTGGGTGATGTTCATGAAAATTTGTGGTTCGTGTTGCGATCCCCGATGTGTCGAGGATTGGAGCCTGTGGAGCACCGAGGATTGTCAGGATGGAGGATCCCGAGTTAGCGCCGTGATGGTTGTGCGCGTAGGTCTGAGTGCGTTGCTGAAGCTTGGTGGGCTCATAACCCATAGGTCCAAGATCGTAGCGTTGACTACTACGGGTGAATTTTTGAGGATGAGAAGAACATTAGAGGATTGGTTCCCCGGTAAGCGTTGCCTCCAGCTGTGTGAGACGTGTTGCTGCTGTGCCATTGCTTGAGATATTGTGGTTCATGACATTGGCAGGGTGGAGAATCGGAGAAATATGTTGGCAAGTGTGCCGCATGAGTACCTTGTTCATGTGTCAGAGGTGTGTCTTCGGGTAAGATAGGTGGTTGTTAGAGAAGTGATCTCTAGCAAGATTATGAGTCCCAGATGGTCACTGTGAGCGGCTAGTGGGTTGGCCGAGTGATCGACCATGGCAAGGTGTGTGTTGCCTGGGGACTCGTGTGCATTGGTCGTGGCGTGGTCGACCAGACTGCCGTGGGTTTGGATGGCACTTTCCTCCCCTAGAGATGTGTGCCATGAGTTGTAAGAAGTTGCGTGTCCCGTGGCTCTGGGGTAAGAGCAGGAACTAAGATTGGTAGGCATCCTCTTGGATTATTTGAGACGAGGGTCTCGATGAGACAGGACGAAGGGCGATGCCTGTGTGTGGAGGTCTTTGATGAGACATTTGGCATTGGATGGTGGTCCTTGGTCTGAGACCAGCATGGGATGGCTCCTCTATCAGTCTGAGTCGAGTGAGGTAAAGACCGAAGACACCAAGATCCTATGATGTGGTTTTACCGTACTTCCCTGAGAGGGTAGAGTTGGCTGAGGTTCGAGATCGGATGCAGTGTCTGAGTGAGAGTTGGCTCGAGGTACGATGTTGGTCTGTGGAGAGTCAGCGGATGGCCTTGAGAGTTGTAATGTTTCCTTCGGATCTGGTGGAGGACCAGGAAAGAAGGAAGAAGTTGAGCAAGTAAAGGTTTCCCGTTGATGAGTGTCTCGTGACCAGGGGTAGTCTTTCACAGACAGAAGATGCTGCTGGTGTTTGTGATTCGAGAATGACGATAGCCGTATATCGCTGAGGCTTTGGTGGTCATTTCGTGAACTGCCTTCCAGATGAGATCTGGGCTTTGTTGAAGTTGTCATCTGGAATAGTTGGCACAGTGATATGTCTGGCTATCGGCTTGCCACGTGTGAGGCAATTCTTGGCATTGAGCCGATGATCTGGTTGTGGTCTGTTGAGATGGCTACATGAGCTGGTGGAAGCTCAGTGTTGGTTGCCCAGGTGCAGGGCTTGAGATCTGTCAGTGAGCTGTGGAGCTGACGTTTGGTTGGTCCATCGAGCATGGGAATTGATCGGTGGATTGTCTCTTGTGACGAGGACTGTCTCTCCTCAGTGAGCGAGATGGTGGCAGTAGTGTCATGATTGGTTCTTGTGTTGTTTGGGGTGATGCCGGACTGTGTCCTTTGGTGTATTCCTACTCCGATGATCAGTGTGTACGGCGTGCGGAGCAGGGTGTCGTTCGTGCTTGTAGTCTGGCTGTGTCCCTCAGATTAGAAGCTTTCGTGAGAATCAAGGTTCTCTATGTTAGGGCTATGATGGCATTGTCAGTTGGGTAAGACATTCTTCCCCTGTGTTCCCGCGTTTGTCCTGAATTTTGAGGATGAAATTTCCTTGCTCGTGTTGTTTGTTTCCACTTTGGGGCTCTCATACGTCGTGTCGTTTTAACCTCACGTAGGCGCCAGTGCATAAAACATGTGGTTGTCCACGTGAACCTCGAGTATGAACAGTGTTCATTACTCGTGAAGGTCTTCTATTGATGAGGTCACACTTCGTGTTATTTTTCTCATACCTCATGTCATCTTCGCATTTACATAGCTCGTGTCACTTTTGCGTCTTCATAGCTCGTGTTATTTTTACGTCTGTCATACCTCGTGTCATCTTTGCATTTACATAGCTCGTGTCGCTTTTGCGTCTTCATAGCTCGTGTCATTCTTGCGTCTTCATAGCTCGTGTTGTTCTACGTCTTCATACCTCATGTCTTCTATGCGTCTTTCGTACCCCGTGTCATTTTTGTGCCCTTGCATATCTCGAGCAGGTTCTGCGTCTTATGGTGATACCTCGTGCAGTTTCCTATTTTATTCTTTGACCAGTACTGCGGCTAACCGCAAGGGTTGGTCACAGTGATATGTGTACATTATCAAATCGAGAGACCGTGATGTCTCTGATAACTGGATGCGCAGAGGTACTCGTCCCACTTGGCACGATAGGAAGCCCCCCATCAGGGTTGAGGATCGCCAGAAGTTGAAGGCCATTCTTTGATATTCTCTCATTGATGCAGACTTCATTCTGACTCCGGTGCTGCTCCGGGAGCTGGGGTTGAGTCCTCCATTACCGCAGGGTATTGGTTTTATTCTCCCGTCAGGTCGCGTCAGTTGTGGATGGTACTTAGTTAACTCTGCTCTGCTTTCGGGGGTGCCCGAAGTTCTGGCATGGAGCTACGAGATTGTCAGGTTGTCGCAGTTTGCTCCCTGCCCCGTGGACCACGTCACTCTGGGGGCCGGCCAGGTGTCGATTGTTGCCCCCCGGGTTGAGGTTGCATTTGCCCCGGGGAGGATGCAATACCCGGTCCTGATCGGCATCCCTCTGGTGCGTTCGCTGGCGACATCTGCAGTGAGTGGAGGGCCTAGCCCTCAAAGGGGATCCCCCGAGGGAATCACTAGTGCAGCTGGTGAAGAATCTATCATGGCTGGTGGTAGCCGCGCCCTGATGACTGATGACAACCTGGCAGCGCTGGACAACCAACGTCGGGCCAGGAAGAGAGGGAGAACTTCCACTCCTACTTGGAATCGTGTTCCGCCTCCTTTGCCATCCGAGCTGCCTCCTTTTGGGGCTTCACTACCACCGTCAGCTGGTGAGTCGGTGGTCGCTCCCCCTGCGTCACCCCCCACGGCACGGGGGTGAGACAAGGGCAAGGCTCCTACTGTTGATGACACCGATGACCACCCTCTACCGGGGACCCCTCAGTGTGGTCAATCCTCACCCCCCGAGGACTTGCCATCCGGGCTAGCTGGGATCGCAACGATCATTGATCTCGTGGGGAGGAGCATGCAGTGGTACGAGCATACCAGCGAGATCCGTCCTGGTGCTGAGAAGGAGCTGATGGCGGTAGCCTCGAGGAGTGCGTGTCTGGTTGTCAGTGCTTTTGGCTTGTGGAGACATCATTTCTAGGGTCTTGCTTGGATGCTGGAGACTAGCCAGGCCCTTCAGGTGGGGCTCGAGGAGCGCCTGAAGGGGTCTGAGGCTGCCAACGCCGAGCTCCACAGACATTCAGTCTAGCAAGGACTAGCCCTCACTGGAATGGAACGTGACTGGGACTCTTTCTGGGGGCGGGCTGACGCGACTGAGGAGCGGGTGGCCAAGCTGGGGGCGGAAGTCTGAGCCATGGAGACACATGCCCGGGAGGCTGAGGCGGAGTTAGCCATGCTACGTTCATCGATGTCGACCATGGGTGAGGAAGCGGTGAAGCACATTCGCTCCTCTTCGACCTACCGAGATGAGATGACCGCGGTGGCCTTGGAGTTTTATGGGCCGGCGTGTGATCGTGGCTTCTGGGAGGGCTGGAGTGCCACTGTTAAAGCCACGATAGAGGAGCTCAGTTCCTCGGTTCTGCCTCTCCTTCCTCCCTCGACACCTTATGGCCCGGAGGCCGACAATGGCGAGGGGGAGCCTGACATTGAGGGGGCTGGCGTCGAGGAGTCGGCGCTGGGATCGAGGGCAAACAAGCGAGCACCCGCGGACGTCTTGGCGGTGGGGGGCCAAGTAGTGGACTTGGATGAGGACTCGCCTCCTGCTGGAGCCATTGCCGCATGTGAGCCCGGTGAGACTGGGGCACGTGATAATGTACCTAGGGTTAACCCTTAGAAGGGTGCCCATACTTTCTTATTTTCATGTTTCCTTCTACTTTTACCTAGGTGGCAGCCTTTCTTTTGTAAGCTCTTTTATTTTGAAATAGAAAGATTTCCTTTGTTTTACAAATCTCGAAACCATCCATAACCAAGGTAAAGAGGTATGGACTTAATGCAACTTGTGAATATTGATTGCGGAATTAAAATGATTTTCAGTGCTCGTGGTGCATATGAATGTCAATGTCCAAGTACATTCATACATCAACTGATTGAATCAGTTAACTAATAACTACTTGCTGAAGATGGCTCCATATCTTGTGTGCTTGATTAGGATATCACCCACTCCGCATTATCCTTTGCAGGGACTAGTGCAAATTGGGTGATTGAAACAATTGACCATTTGCTTATTTGATCACACATCATGGACCCTTTTTTTCTTATTTTCTACAAGCAAACTTGTTAAAAATGTCTGATTACACTAGCAACAACATCATCAGTTGTGACCGGAGCTATGCTGTCCCAGTTGGCATGCACATTACTCTGGCAGAGAACATGCTGCAAAGGCTGATAACCAGAACCTGTGGTGCGTAGCAGCGAGAGGGCTCTTGGAACCCATGGTAATCCTACAGGATGGGAAAGAAATAAAGAGGCTTTTGAAGTGCTTCAGATGTCTATGGTTCAAAGCACTAGGACACAAAGATTTTATTTATATATATATATCATATGCAGGGAACTGAGGAGGTCTTACAAGCACATAGAGCTGGGTCACAGATGGCCGATCTGCATGTTGAGAGCTTCCTTCTGGCAAGTGCCAACTGGTGGAGTTTGGCACGATGAGATGTAAGGAGAAAGAAGCACAAGCGAAATGGAGTTATTGAGTACAATCCATTGCATCCGTCAGATAAGGAGGAGCCACAAGGATGCTTCTAACTACTCATGGACCTTGCTAAGTTTGTGAAAAGCATGGTCCTAAAAGCCACTAAATTACATAGGAACTGACCAGACACAGTCCAGTTCCAATAGGGAGTAAACAGCCAGAACAAGCCAGTTTTTGGCCAAAACTGGCCTTGGAACCAAGGCTGAATTAGAAAAAACCAAGGTAGTCTGGCTTCAGAATCCCATTTTAAATTCCTCAGTGGAAATATGTAGTAAAAAGACAGGATAATGCAAGAGGGCCATTTGAAAGATGGTCCTCATATGTGTCACAGCCAATGAATTGAATGCCACCTAACTGCCAGAGATGGTGAAATTCAAATAGGGCCACTTTGATATTTGAATAGGATAAACACGAATAGCAAACCAATGAGAGAGACAGTGTGGGCCCATGTAGCCCCTCTCACAAAGTCCCCGCGCTAACCAGGGTCGTAGCATATTCGCGCCCAGCCGCCCAGGGGGTCGAATACGCTACCCTACCCTGTTATCAAAGGGGCCCACAGTGATTCAATGCAGAATGAAAGAAAAGATAGATATTGAAGGCTGGTTACCACATAATTTGGTCTTTTGTAGAGATGGCATTGCATACATTTGGTCTTGAAGAGGTGCGCAAGCAGAGAAGGAGGGTTGTAGCATGGCAGTAAGTCAATGCCAGGTCACTTTTTCTCATTGAAATTTGGAGATGAGGCATAGCAAGGCAGTTGAAGGATGATGCAGTGTGGGATGGTGTTGCCAATTCAGCTTGTTGCCTCGTTCCACTGTGAGGCAAAGGCCCTGCATAGAGGCCATTGGCCTCACCTGCAAGCATGAGAACGCTGGGTTTTATGCAAGAAGAGAAAGATTTGATTCACTTGGTTGTGGAAGTGGACATGCAAAATAGAACCCATGGTCATTGGTGATGCATCAGATGCACTTGAATTTTTGCTAAAGGAAGATAAGTTCTCACGAATAGCCAGTGATCAGCAGCATGCTGCAAGAATGTTGCATTAGGTTTGGCAGTGATGACATCAGATAAGGGTCTAGGTGGCACCAGAGTTGAGATGGATATTGCACAGGAATGCCTCTGAAGTGACAAAAGGTCTTTGAATCCAGGTCCCAGGATCAGATAGAGGGAGTACAATCTGGAGAGGTACACTCCAAATTTGGAAGCATCCAGGTTGTTCTCTCAGGCTGTACAATCAGCAAATGGGTTCCAAAAAATTTAGTGGACCTGACATCTTGTAATCAAGTTTGGATATACTGAAAGTGGTTTATGAGACCCTTGACACTCAATCCATGGACGACCTGGTAGACAACCCAAGTTGATCTTTGAAATCCATAGCTGACTAGGATACAAGATCCCAAGGGCATTGTACTGAGTCCGGGAGACAAAGCAGGTCAGATATATCTAGAGCAGATCATCGTATCCATCCACATTCAATTTGAGGAGCAGACCCACTAGAAGAGCACCAAATGGGCCTTTGAATCCCCAACTTACCAGGATCCAAATATCACAGGAGTGCCATGCAGAACCCAGTGATGTCTGTCTTGAGACTCTTGACCCGACACTTGAAGGGAGTAGAAAGGAGTGCTCAAATCCCTTCCCCAAATGATCACACTGGTCAACTAGGTCACCAGAAGTTGGACTCTGGGAGAGCCACTTGGCCACTCGACTGGGCAATTTACCGTATGGTGAACAAACAGTAGTGCGGTAAGCAATAGGGATGGCCTCCTGGTCACAGTCATATGACACTGGTAGTATGCAGGTGACCTCTATGTCACTAGCAATGGGTCAGGGTAGCCTCTGGTGGTACTCCTACATATCCAGGCAATAAGTAGGTAGATGCTCTAATTGTGGCCACTAATAGAGAAAGATGGAAACAAGATAGCCATCTTGAAGTGGCAACAGTCTACTGCAAAATAAAGCAGGTTTGGGGTTGGTGTCTGGTGGAAGAAAAGAAAGCAAGCAGGTTGATCAAAAGATTGGGAGGGGTATAGTGAGACAAAGGGGGTTCTCACTATACAACGAAAATTCTTGCTAGAGCGTTGGGTAAACCATGTGGGGGATGGGGGCAAAAAGGAACACTGGGCGAGGCCAGGATGATCCAACAAATGGAGAGGAGGGTTGAAGGGTCTAAAGGAGAAAATGTGGCAACAGAAGGGTGAAAATGGATGCTATGATAGGGCTGGAAGAAAGAAGAAAGTACCACTCATCACCTACAACAGGGGTTCTAAGTGGCAAGGGTTTAAAGAGGATGGGACAGAGGTTGCAGTTTTATAGGAAGACAAGCTAGCAGATATTGTAAAAGCTGTGGTAGCTTTTTGTTTGGCTGGGGAGAGGGAAGCCATGATAGGGCCTATTTGGGAGGTGGATGATGGACTAGCTTCTGAAAGATAATGGAAGTGAGGAAGAGCAATAAGGCACAAGGACAGGAATTAGAAAGATGAATTATATGGCATATTGGCAGGAAATGTGCTCTGTGTGAGTGAGAAGCTGGAAAAGAGTTATAATAGGGTAGAAGATATGGTTGGGTCAGGAACAGATAAGGATTCTATAATGGAATGAGAGGGACATTTGTATGGCAGAGAGGATAAGCAATTGGGATCTAGTCAGAAGATGCGAGGTGGACATGTTGTCTCCAAGAGGTGAAATGTCCGGGGTTCTTCCTAAGATCACTGGGGAGTAAGATAAAATCAGCTTCCTACGTGGGCTCCTAGCAGGAGGCATCCTGTTGATGCAGAATGAACATGTGATGGAGGAGGTAGAGCAGAAGAAGAATGGGCACATATGTGTCATCCACTACATTCAGGTGCCTCAAGGATATCTTCACTTGGGATTTGTATAGCGTATGGATCTCACTCAGAGGAAGAAGGAAGCAAATGTGCATAAACAGACCAGATGGTGGTGCGGAATCTGCCTCCAGCTGAGACAACCTAGGAAAGAATTGGTGATGTGGAATCAAAGTGCATTTGAAAAGGAACCTTATTCACTGAAATTTTTGCATGTATAGAAAGAGCATATAGGAATGGTAGTGATGTTGGATGTTGAGAAGCACGAGTTGCACAATTGACCAGTTTGTTTGAGGGACTTAAAAGGACAAGTCCCAATCAAAAATGGATCAGTTGGACTAGGATCTGCTTCACATAAGCAGATTTTTCTGTCTTGGTCAATGGACAAGCAACAGGCTGGTAGTAAAGGATTAAAGCAAGGAGATCCATTATCTGCACTATTGTTTGTGGTGGTCAAATGTGATGAACTGCATGTGGCCAGAGCCAGAAGTACATGATTTATCATTTCAAGACCATGGCTGTGGCGATCATAACCTACCTCCAATCTGCAGACTACTTCCTAAGAAAACCTCCAGTATGCACATGATATCCTATTTTCCCATAGGGAAGCACATGATATGTTGATTATTTCCTTGCTCCCCTGAGAAGCAGCAAAAGTTTTGATTTTTCTCATTATCTTGTCTGAAGCAAACCCTAGTTGTATGTACCACCGTGTACTTGTAGCGCAAAAGGTAGAGACAGCCAGAAGTATCACATTGTAACTCTCACCTAATTAATATCCAATCTCTATGAATAAAAATGTCTTTAATTTTGCACAGGGAACCTGCCTTCAGAAACTTATCCTTCTCTCCTACAAGATTAAGATGTGACCCAGAACAGTGCCTTACCCTTCCCTCTTACAATACTGAAATGTGATCTTTTTTTTTCTGTCAATGGCCCACATATAACCCTCCAACATGAAGAAACTTCCCCAGTTGCTTTCTCCAGACCAATCTCTGCTCCTCTTATCTTCTGATTCAAGGAAAGATAACCATGTATATACCAGATCTTCACTATTTTTCATTCATTCTAGAGTCTCAAGCCTTCAACAATCAATCACCCTACATCTCCAAGTAATCGATTAAAGCTAAGCCATACTTACTAGGGACAATCCAAACACACATAATCTAACTTAGAAAATGATTCTCATTTTTCCAGTAGCCAAGATCTGCTATCGAGGCGATAATGTCCTCCTTGGACTCTAATCAGAAGGAAAGGCCAGGTTTCATTCCACTATCTAAATAAGCCCTGTAACTTTGCACCTGCTCTTGACATGTGAGCTCAATATAGATGTAAAGAACACAAAGAGGAACATATTGAGAACCATTGGGCATTACTGGAGTTAAGAAAAGCAAATCCTTGTAAGATTCACCAATCTCTAGAAAAGTAATTTCAAGTCCTTAATGACATCAAGGTATTGTTTGTCCCAGCATATAACTAACTGATACACTCCAAGCGGCCTTCGATGGATCTTCATACGATTACAAACTCCCAGTCCAGCAATTCGCAATCCAAATAAGATGCGAAACAGAGGGCTACCCACAAGATGTCTTCGTCATACACACATGCAAAGTGCCTAAGTTCTCACCATGAATCATGATACCTTTGCATATGGGATTGGCAAAGCTTTCTAAGCCTGCATAACAAAATAAATGAAGTTATTACCATAAAGTTAGACTTCAAAGCCCATTGAAACCTCATGAATATCATGCAAGATAGCAATTTGACAACTTAACTATGACAACCAACCAACAAGAGCTTGAGACTTAACTTTTGAGCAAGATATGAACACCATTTATCCAAACCTACCAATGTTCACATGAGATTCAAGCTAGAACTCAAACAAAATAGCTTCATGAGCCATACATTTAGACACCATGAAAATATCATTCAAGCTCGTTCATTCCAAGGTTTGCATGAGAAAGCCAATTAAGTATATGCATCAATGAGAGTACATAGCAAACCCAAAACTCTCATATGAAAATCAACTTCAAAAATCATGCGTTTTACCAACATGTATTAACCTCAAAAATCATTTGCCAACTCAACCACATTTGAGCATGGTCCATGAAAGAATTAAGGCACTTCCATTTGCATTCTAGATCACAAAGACACCATTAAGAATATGCATGAAGATGTCGATTGAATATATGCAACATGGAAAGCACAAGAAACTTGTTCATTCCAATTTCATATAGCTATGCATTCAAACATGTGAGCACATCAAGAAACCAATTCTTCCAAGATTGATGTGAGCTTTGAAAAATCAAGTATCATGGATCATAACGGCATCACTTACTCATTTATGTCAAGAGTTGCATGAGGAGTACATCACGCTTACCAAGCTCATAACGTCTTTGAGAAAGTTCAGTTTTCCCTAATCAAAAATCAAGAGCAAGTATCCATGCATATAACCAAAGTGAAATCATAGTGAACTCATCATTCAAAGTGAAATCATCATTCAAACAAATGTGAAGACCAATTAATCAAGTTCCACTAAGAATATGCAAGCATAAAAATATATGCAAGCATGCATGAACTTCTTCCTCACACATATAATATTTTGTTATCATCAAAGCCCAAATCAAGAAGGAGTACAACAAACCCAACCTCTTGCAACTCTCTCAGATTAGCCTGGTACTCCTCTCGAAGCTCTGTCACCTCTGTTGGTAGGGTGCGCACCCTGCTGATCGCCCACATGATCAGGGCACTCCTGACTGCCTGCTCATCCTCCTCTATCCCGAGCCTCCTCGCCTATAGTACAGGAAGATGGGATAGCGCTGGAACTGTAGTACGGGGGAGTCTAACCTATAGAAAGCACTTGTGGGGGCTGTACATCGCCAAGGTGGTGTCTTCCACAGGCCTCAAGTCAAGCCCAAGCCTCCTAGGAAGCCTGAGGGTGGTATCGTGGAGGAAGGATGGGCACAACACGAAGCAGTCTAGGGGCAGAATGTTGATGTAGAGACGCCACTCATCCCTAGTCTTCTTGTCCGCTGTCCTACACTCCACCTGCTGAGGGAACCTGAAGGCATCACCAATAAAGAAAAGTGGATGGCTCCCAAAGATCCGACTAACAGAAGTGATATCCTCCCTAGGTATGAATTTCAGCCTAACCGCCATCCAACATTCAAGTAAGGTCATTGAGCCAAAGAGTGGGCCTCCTAGGGTGGCTTAGCTAAGACCATCATACAGGTAAGCAAGGATGGCTTGAGAAATGGAAAGGCCCTGCCACAGTCCCCTAATGGTGCTAAGGATGGGAATGTCTAGGACGTGGTCGATAGAAGGAAAGAGTATGGCCCCACACAGGGAAATAGAAGTGGCCTTAGCTATGGTCTCATCCCACCCACACTTGTTCTTACAATGGGCAATGACCCACTGGCTCAAGGGTAGCAAATGGATGTCGTGTGGGCCAACTACAGTGCGGATGTCCTTAGTACTGGGTAGAAACTCCCATAGAATGTGGCTAGGATCTACAGGGGCAACAGTATGACAAACTAGGCCTTCCTCACCAACTTTAGATCTGGGAAGGGATAGATAGGTCGCTACCTCCTCTAATAGAATGGTGGCCTCAAAGGAGGAGAAGATGAAGGTATGTGTCTGAGGATGCCATATCTCTACTAGGGCTATGATGCTATGCCAATCCAATGAAAGTTTGGGGTAGATTTTAGCTAGAACCAAAAGAGGGTGCAAATGCTAGGATCTAAGGATGGATATCACTGATATAGGGGAGCTCACGGATCATAGGAGACATCCATTTCAGGGTGGAATAGTGCCTAGGGCTGGGGAGAAGCTGAGGTGATGAAAGGAAAAGAAGAAGAAAAAAAGATAGAGGGGAGAAGAAAGAAAGAATAATAAGCATTTTTGAAGGAAATTGAATGAAATGAAAGGAATTGCTTTAACTTACCTCTCTCAAAGGGCTGGAGCTTAGTTCTTATGATCTTCCCCATTCCCATGAGGATTCTCTCCCTCAGGGACTCCTAGAGGACCCGCCCAGGGTCTTCCCACATCAGTCTGGAGAAGGGTCTGTCCCTCCTCCATCCTCTATTCCCATGGAGGGTGGTTAGCCCTCCCTTTCAACTCCATCCACTAGTAATCTCACTAGTCACATTCTGCAGATGATGGCCCAGTTGGATCCGGCCCAACTGCAGGCCCTTTATCAGACCATGCAGGGGTCAGGTGCCCCGTCTTCCGCGATTTCACAAGGTCTGTCCACAACCTCTATCTCCCAGTGAAGGGTCGATGGGCCCGGGGCTCCACCTATTCCTATCGACCTTACCCCAGTCTAGCCCAGGATCCTCTGATTCTCCAATCTGAAAGCGGGCCAATCCTCTGGCTCGATCCCTCAAATCCTTGATAAAGGGAAGGACACTCTTCCCTCATCTGCCCAGATTGATCCCTATAGATCGGTTACATCGGTGCCACAGACCCTTGTAGCTCTGGCCAATTTTGCTCACCCACAGCAAGGGTCGGCCCATGCTTACCTCAATTCGGGTCATCCTTTGGCCCAGTATCCTTCTTTTGGACCGCCTCCTCCTCCGTCTTATGGGCCTCCCCCTCATTCCGTTCATCCTTCGACTCCTCGCCTTGAACTCACTCCTTTCACTCCACCTACTCCATCTCGAGAACAGGAGCTCCTTGACAAATAGGTTGCCATGTTGCAACAACTCGACTTTCTTCAAAAGCAGGTTGGCCCACAATCCTTGGCCGACGTTCCTATTCCTAGCTTTCATAACATCCGATTCCCTCCTTAATCAGAGCTCCCTACATATCGCAAGTATGATGGGAATAGCAACCCTTATGTCCATGTGAGGGATTTCATGTACGAATTGGCCCAATTCTAATATGATGATCGCCTCATGGCGTATTTATTTCGCCGATCACTAGGTGGAGTGGCGTTGGAGTGGTTCTATGCTTTACCTCTGGAAGATGCCGAGAGTTTCAAGGTTGTCAAAGAGAAATTCATCTAGCGATTCTAGGACCGGGTCGGCCCAGAATATTCATTTACAGATGTAGTTGCTGAGAAAATGAAAGCCGAGGAGGATTTTGCCACTTATGCAGATAGATGGAGGCAGATGGCTGCCCGTGTACCCGGTCATATTCCAGAGGAGGAAAAGGTCAAGTTGCTTATCTCCAATGCTACACCTACCTTCCGCAACATATTGGCCATGAATGATATTGCAAACATGCACCAATTATACAGTCGAGCGAGATTTATTCAAACTCAGTTCAAGGACTCCCACATCCATTCTCTCTTTGAGGCCCAAAAGTCCAAATACAATAGAAAATCTCAAGGGCCTATCACTGAAGGAGTCTAGACCAATGAGCAGGTGCAAGCCGTTGCTTTCCCTTTCCCCAACCAATCCTCTCCCCTCCGCTTTTCACAACCCCACGCAACCCTCAAATATCCATGCCACAAAATAATCAACCCATGTTCCCCGCTCCACAAAATGCTCAGCCTACCTTCCCTACTCCACAAACCACCTTTCCTGCTCCCCAGCAACCGCAACAACCTTCGCAATACCACAACGTCCCTTCACCCAATGGCTATGCAAACAAACACCCGGCTCCAAAGAGGGCGCAATATCCTCCTCTGCCTGAGACTCTTCAAGACATATTCTCAACTCTTATGTCCGTTGGTGCAATGCAACTTTCTCCAAAATGGCCTAACTGGAACCCGACCATTGATCAGTCTAAGTATTGCATGTTCCATAGGCAGCCTGGGCACAATATTGAAGGTTGTTTTCAGTTTAGAGACCTTGTATATGATCTACATGAAGGGCAGCGTATCGATTGGGCCGAGATGCATAAGGCCATTGTTGAAATTAAAGAAAAGAGAAGGCAAGCGCCGAGGTAGCAAGTGCAGCAGTAAGCATTGTAGCCGCAACAACAGCCACAACAATAGCAGCCTGTCCAGGACTTGGGGATTCACCAAAATCCCATGCCAAATCATCCACCCGCTCCGTAGCCACAGCCATTAGCACCGGCTCAGGTAAACTTTGTCCAGCGCCCGGCTCCCGATGCTAGGTGATCTTATGATGATGAAGCCTCAGTCCAGCGGCTCATGGCCCTCCACCACACCTACCGTAATCCTTCTCCACCCGTTATCCTCCTGCCAAACTATCAAACCCCTACGCCCTCTGTATCCGCTAGACCCCTCGTCCTACCATCAGCTTCCCCCATTGTTACGCCTACCTTTATTCCCCCACAATTACCCACGCCATCTATCATTGCCATGCCGTCACTTGACCCTTCACCAGACATCCTCCCTCCACAGCCCATCAGTACCCCCAGTACCCCCCTATTGTTTTGCCTTAATTGCTTAAAGGCTTGGCCCCATGACCCTTTATCAAGGGCAAAAAGAACATCCCCCTTACTTAATGAGAAAGGGGCCAAGCCGAACAGATTAACTAACATGTTTGCTTCAGTGAACATAGGGGCAACAAGACACAAGTACACAAGCACACAAATGCAAAAGAACAAAAAAAAACTCAGCTATCAAAACATGTTTTCCATTTCATTCATAACTATATGTATACATGTGTACGAAAGTGCAAGAGCAGGTGTACAATAGTAATCTCTCTAGCTCTCTCCACCTCCCTCCTCTCTCCTCATGCTGCTCTCGACCCCACCTCTGTCCCTAGGATAGACCTGCGGGGACCTCATCGACCCTTGGCTGGCAGCCGACCTCTCGGCTCAGGTATGGTCCTCTTCCTCTCTCCTCTGGTGTGTAAAAGAGCCCACTAGGTAACTAGTGTTAGAGTAAGCGCTAGATCGACCCTCGGCTCGCGCCCGCTCTCGACCCCTCTGGTAGTGGTCCTCTACTGCCCTCGCTCGATCCTCTGCTGCACCTAGGTGGAGCCTCAACTCGGCTAAATCGGCACCCAGGCGAAGCCACACCTTGGCTAGCTCTGCCCTCTCATGGTCGCGCTCCTGCCTCTCCATCATGAGGAGTAACTGTAGCTCTACCATCTCCTGGGGTAGCTCCTTTATCTCGCTAGGTGGCTCCTCTCTCTCGTGTAATCGCTCCTCTAGCTCCGCAACTCGCTGTCTCTCCTTCTCCATCTCCTCAGTAGCTCAGCACCTCTCCTCCTCAAGTTCGGTGACTCCCTGGTCACGGATCACGAGCTCGGTGCCTACTAGGGTAGACTGGGTCATCATCTCCTGCAGATCCCGTGCCTGCATTAACATACCACATGTCATAAGTTTTGAAGAAAGATTGATAATAATTGCATTACTTAAGGAATTTTTCTTACCAGTGCTATCATGTCACGCTCAACTGCCTCAACACGTCTCACCGCTTCCGCCAGTCGCTGCTCTAAGGAAGTGATTTGGGCACTCTATTCCACTACGCTAGAGCTAGAAGCGCCTCCTGTCCCTCCAACTGTTGCTCCCTACTAGGCACACTACATTTATTGAGATTGTTAGTCATCGAACATCAATAATTTAAGGAATAATTAATGGCATATAGATAGCATATACTCACCAGGGCCTCTAAGTCCGCTCGTGTAGGTGCGAGCTGGGCCTCCACGTTGTGGAGATGGACCTGCATGTCTGCCACCACTGCATCCCACGCATCCTACATGTGTCATAGATTAGTTGCATATCTCAATAAGCATATAGTTTTTAACATGCATTCATATGTACCCCCACTACCCTTATCTGGGGTCGGCCAGCGTACGTCTCCCAATAGCGCTAAAAATATGCCAAACTATCCGGCGCATGGGAGATGATTGGGGTCCCGCCTCTCTGCCAGTCCGCAAACTACTCTGGGAATTGAAGTCACCAATCGATCTCAACGGTCCGCCCTTGGGTCTTCCTCCCGATCCCGCGTGGCTCCGCAACCTTGACCCATTCCTGGTGCAGGCTGAGTGTCCACATCGCTATCCTTAGCCACAACGGGTCAATCTTATTCAGGCATTGAACCTGGATCTCACGCCCAAAATGAGGTTGGCTCGCTACGACCCAAGGCTGACCCTCATCGCTCATCCCCTGGTATGGTCTGCACACCACCTGCATGCACATCATTATCATCATATCTCATCATATCTTCATAAAATCAGAAAATAGAACAAACTGCATCATATTTACGCACGTACCAGTGAAGCAGGGTAGTCGCGACACTCCCACCTAAGTATCCTCAGCTCATAGGCATGAGGCACCCCTGTCAAACACGGTAGCCACCGTCACGCCAGTGGGAAGGCATCTACATCTCCAAGTCGGGGGCTAGCTCGGTCCATAGGCATGTAGAGGTGACTCAACACCTGCATCCAAAATCATCATTAGCATCCAAATAGCACATAAATACTAGAAATAAAATAGTAATAACATATAAAAAAATAAAAAAAGAAAAAATTACATACCTGAAGAAAAGGTGAGAAGCCACTGACAGTCGTCTCACGACCTGTCCCTATGGACGGGTCGGCTATCAAGTGCACCAGCAAGGCAGCACCCCAAGCATATCGTCCCACTCCGTCCAGATCCTCCAAGATTCCTAGGTCATCGAGGACATGAGACGGGTCAGAAATATATTTCCTCAATTGGGATACATGGAATACATTATGAATAGCTTGAATAGCCACTGGTAACTGAAGATGATAAGCTGCCTGGCCTATACACTCCACAATAGGAAAAGGGCCAACGTACCGCGGACTAAGCTTACCACGTTTCCCAAGGAGAAGATTATTGCTCTCTCTTGGAACCTGAAAAGCCACCCTTGGTATTTTAGAGGTGAGCGCACGTACGTCTCCTGAAGAGGAAAGGATTATTGCTCCCTCTTAGAAGCTCGGAAGCCACCCTTTGTATTTTGGAGGTGAGCGTACCTATCTTCTGAAGAGGAGAAGATTATTGCTCCCTCTTGGAAGCTGAACAGCCACCAGTATCCCTGTCCGAGTAGACTTCTGGTGAGTGCTTGTCCTCTTATAAGGTTGTTACATAGTCCTTCATAGACTTCACGAATAGCTAGCTTCACTTCGGAGATAATCTAGCATTTGAGGATGAGTACCGATGGTGAACGCCTGAAGAGGCATCCGTCGCTCGAGCTTTTGCTTGTCGGGCCTCCGAGCGATCCTTCGCAATCGTCGGTGAAGAAGGCAGTCCGTGATGGGGTCCATCCTTGATGGTTCATAATCGATGGCGTTCACCTAGGATGCTAGCTTTTCTATGCTTAGGGCCGATTGCTCTTCTATCAGGACGGCCCTCGAACTGGAGGTGGTAGTCGATGACGCCAGGTGGGACAGGGCATCTGCTCGGACGCTCTCTTCCCTTGGAATGTCCACTATCTCAAAGCGAACTTCCGAAGAGTGGCGAATGTCTCTGCCAAGTCAATGAGGTGTTCGACAGCTTGAAGGCTTTTGACGAGCATGTCGTCAATGCAGACTTTTCATATTGCAATCGATCTGAGCGGCAAACATCTGGTTGACCAGGCACTGGTACGTGGCTCATGCGTTCTTTAACCCGAAAGGCCTTTGGGCGTAGTGGTACAAGCCATGGTCAGTGACGAATGTCGTTTTATCTTGGTCGGACCCGTGCATGCTAATCTGATGGTACCCTGAGTAGGCATCCAGAAAGCTTAGCATTTCGTGCCCGGCTATTGCATCGATCAGTTGGTCGGTCCGTGGCATGGGGAAGCTATCATTGGGCGTAGCCTTGTTGAGGTCCATGTAGTCTACGCACATTCTCCACTTCTCGTTGCTCTTGGGAACAAGGACTACGAGCCTAACTTTTCGCTCACCTGCTCCCTAATAATGGCATGTCGCTCGAGGTTGCAGCGTCTGGCGTTGCTGAACCGGGCGGCGGCTTGGATCCAGCTTTAGCTGGTGAGTTATCACCTCTGGTCGAATTCCGGGGAGCTCGTCCTCGGACCAGGTGAACACAGCCTAATTTGCTTCCAGGAACCTCGTGTACGCTTTCTTCTATGCTCGGATAAGGTAGCCCCAATCCGGAGCGTTCGGCTCGGGTCCTCCCCCACCTGGATGAGGTACAAATCCTCTGCGGGGGTGCTCGTGCTCGGGCCCGGGTCTTCTATTCACATTCTGGGGTCAGACTTCATCTTCAACAGCCACTGGAGGAAGGGTTCCCCACAGATCTCCATGAGGATCCGATCGAGCAGAGCTGTCAGGAGCATGTAGTGGCCGTAACTGCCCCTTTCCTTATTCTCCGAGTGGTCGCGACGCTCTCGGTCTTGCTGCTCTGGCTCATCCCACTCCTCTCGGGGTGAGCCGGTGGATCTCTTCTGGTCGGATCACTCTATTCCGATCGGGCAGCCAAGGGCCGTGGTATTCTCCTTGCATCTGGCATACTTTTGTGCCAGGGCGAGGAGGTCAGTTAGGGTAGTCGAGGCTTCAACCCTGAGGGAACGTCAGAGGATGAAGTCCCGAGTCCCTTGAGTCAAGGTGGTGGTGGCGATGCTGACGTCGAGGGGAGGGATACGGAGTGCCTCTGCTTAGAAACAGGACACGCAGTCCCAGAGAGTATCCTCTCACCCCTGCCTGATGGCGGGCAGACTCACCGCAAATTTGGCTTCTTTGTGGCAGCTAATAAAGTTCTCCTTGAACAGCTTTTTTAGCTGTTGGAAGGAAGTGATGGTCCCAACCGACAGGGACTCAAACCAAGTGCGAGCGTTCTCCCGGAAGGTGGTGACGAAAGTCAGGCATTTCACAGCATTCGAAGCCCAGTAGAACACCAGGTTAGACTCGAAACTGTGCATATGGTTGGCCGGGTCGGTGGTGCCGTTGTAGGGGGTGAATGATGGCAGCTAAAATTTTGGAGGGATTGGAGCCTCCATAATCTCCCTGGAAAATAGAGCGTGGAAGTCGAGGTCATCGTCGATGAGGCCACAGGTCTTTACGGTGAGTAGGACATCGTCCAAGTATCGTACCTTATCCTCGATCTCATCTATGCGCCATAGTCGCTGGGCCATCTCTGGATTGGAATGGAGCAGGCTGTGTGCCCTTGATGCGAGTGAGCAGCGCGGTCGCCAGGTCCGCGCAGCGGAGGCTTGGGATGCCTCCCGCACTCTGCGGGAATCCGCTATGGTTGCCCCCTCGGTATGCATTTCATCCATATATCTGGTATATGAAAAGGTGTTATCAGAAAGATAGGTTACGCCTATTGGGAAGGTAGAAGCCTTGCGTGCGTTGGGTCTTCAGATCAAAATCTCCACCACGTACTAGATAGGTTCTTCATTTCGCATTAGTCAGTCAGCCATCTAGGTCTGCATGTCCAGCTATCGCCAGCCCCATGGTGGTTCCCTGAGACCATGTATCACAATGGTCAGCCCTGGTGGCCTAATTCCAGGCTTTTATGGCCCGACCATTGGGTCTTGCCCCTACCATTCAATCACCGGTTGACCCGATCCCTAAGCCGACGATCGAGTTGTTCCAGTGCCCTATCATGTCTACTGCCATTCTACCTAATGGGTCAGATACGGAGATCAACTTCATCAGTAGGGTGTCATGTAATTGTATCTCACTGGACATTGTCGAGTCTCTCTCAAAGACTAGGGAGCTTGTTCTCAACGGTGGCTTAACTTTCATAGAGTTCTAATGGAGGTTCTACCACGTTCTGTATTACGATGGAGTATGGTGCTAGATCGACACACTTGTTGGTCCATGCATCATTTTAGGGCAAACATGGTTGTAAGAGAGGAGAGCAACCATCGACCCGGATAGGAGGACTTGCACCTCACACCCACCTCACCTACTCGGTGAGTTCGTTTTCCACGACGGCATTCAGGTGACCACCTCTGTGTTTCCAGCCACCCTCCCCTGGCGATCCGCTCTACCTCTGGGCTCACACCCACCACCACTCCCAAGGCCCACCCCTGTGGCCCTCTGTAGTGGGATTAGGCATTTCTTCGACCAGTGTCCTTCACGTTCCCCTACCTTAGAGGATACACATTCGACAGATGCCCTACCTGGGCTTATTCCAGTGAGTTAGAAGGCTGACAAGGAGTTGGCCGAGGAGTACCTCTCTAAGGTAGAGGGGTTAGAGAGAGATCCCATAGAGCACCTAGTGGTCCAGGGTGAGGCGCCAGCTAGCAACTCCGTTCTATCAGTCACCCCAGCCCCACCGGTTGTCCCCGTGTAGCTAGTTGCCATCACTTTACCCACCGCCCAGTGCCATTCGACGACTCGATGCAGCTAGTCACTCTCGAGCTGCAGTCATCCGTCCCTCTTTTGCCCGTCTCTCCTAGGGTGGTGCAGCCACTTGTGACTATCGTACTGCTATCAATGCCCTTTGTTGATGCGGTGTGGTCTTATTTCTACCACGCGTATGAGAGATAGCGTCCGGATGTTCTTTTTTCTATGCTCTACACCAGACGTCCAGATTACCTTCCCGTCACCTGCCTCCTGATCCTCCTACACTTTCATACCCGAGGACGAGTCCTCTCGAACCAGAGATGGTTGACAAGGGTTGAGACTCACGACATTAAGTTGTGGGTCAGGCTATCTTTACACTTGGTGTATGCAAACGGTGTCCATCAATCTTACTGGGTCTTCCTTAGTGCATCCCTTGTGTTCATCGTCAGTCATAGGAAGTCATTAAGTTTTGTCACTCCGTCTGCCCTCATTCCAGAGTCCCTGAGTCTGTCCAGTTATTTGTTTAACCATTTAGAGGCCAGCAACGCACATTTTAAGGAGTTAGTTTACACGCACTGACACGCCCGTGAGTTTCGAGAAGGAGAGTACGTCATGATCAGGGTTAGACCTGAATGGTTTCCCTCAAGGACCGTGAAGAAACTCTAGGTGCACGGTGCCGGTCCCTTCTGAGTCCTAAAGCGAGTGGGGTCTAACGCGTATGTTATTGAGCTACCAAATGACTATGGTATCACTTCAACATTCAATGTTTTAGATCTGGGGGCATATCGGGACCCCACGGTGATCCCTAGTGAGCCTTTTGGGCCTTCTCCTCCTCTTGTGAGTGACACCCCACTTGAGAGTCCACTCTTCTAGTCCTATTACCACAGCGCGAGCATATAGATTGCATACTAGATGAGCAGGTGACCACTACTACGAACGGAGCCTACCAACACTTCTTAGTGCGTTGGAGGCGACGTCCCATGACAAACGACACTTGGATCTCGTGCTGCGACCTCGAGCGACTCGACCCGGACCTACTAGAGCTTTACATCAATGATCAGGACCCTTACTCGACGGGGTCGAGTTTTTCCCACTTGGGGAGAATTGGTGAGGACATACGCCGCAGCACACGCCGGCATACGAGGCGCGCTCGACAGTCGCTATGGCTCGGGGAGGACGTGGACGTGTGATCGAGCTATTTACCTGTCTCATTTCTTGCTTTAATGCCTTATTGGGCCATTTAGAGTCCTTGCATGGACAATTATCCTTTTTATTTTTTTTTGGACCTCATGTGAGGAATGGGCTAGAGGTTAATGGGCCAAGGGACTTGTAGAGATTCTTGAGTATTCTGTGGGGTGGATAGCACATTGCATGATATTCATGGCGCTCCAATTAGTGGTGGATTTTTTTACCTAATCTGGGGTCCAGGTGTCGTCTACCTCAGGTAAGACATAAGGACCCTTACTAACCACATGCCAAATCTGGTGATCCTGGGCACGCAGAAGGACTTCCATCAGGTTCTTCAAGTATGGATAATTAGTACCATCAAAAAATGGTGATTTATTGATGGCCTAGCCCTCAGCTACATAGCTGCAAGGGACACTCCCATCGGATCTCCCTGGGTCATTGGACCACATCTCTTGGAAACCTACTCTCATACCAACTGTTGGATGGTTAAGGGAGGATCTAGAGGGGGGGTGAATAGATTTGAGTTCACACAATGCACGCTTTTAAACGATGATCAAAATGAACCTCGATGAACCAAAAATGAAGTACAGATCCAAAATGAAAATAGTGGGTTGATCAGTGGAATGAAAGGGAGGAAGAGCTTGGAGAGCCTGTGAATGGCAGGGAGGAGAGATGGATAAAGTGCATCACACCATCACACAAGAATTTTAGGTGGTTTGGCTGTCCCAGGACAAACCGATGTCCACCCGCTCCCAACTAGGAGAGGCTTCCACTCTTTGGCCAAAAGAATGATAACCACACAAACACACTGTCACTATAGCATGACATGGGGACAAGCCCCCACACAAGGAGCAAACTCCTCACGAGGAGGAAGTCCTTACCATATACGGGGACAAGCCCCCAGAACAAGTTGATCAGTAAAAAGGAACAAAGGAAAAAAAATAAGGAAAAATGAAACTTCTGTGGGTACAATGACTCCAGATGAAGGGCACCGAGAGTGATCGGGGAAGTGTAACAGTGCAAAGGATCCAGGGCTGGTTGTCTTGGCTACTGACCTTCTTCCTTCTCTTCCTCCTTTTCTTTCATACGAGGCTCAACGGGCACTCATCTCTCTTTTCCTTTCTTTTTACTCTCTGCTTCTTCCTGAAAGGCCCAACTCCAGCTCTTGGGGTAGCGCCCATCTTCATGCAGGGGGGTCCTCCCTTTTTATAACAACAATTAGGCCTTCCAGAGGTTTCAGGCTGAATGTGATTGGCTCCACATAATTTATTATTTATCTTCAAGGAGCTTCCCAAGTAAGATCTGCAACATCTTCTTCTGCTGCTGGCTGGACTGTCAAGGACGTCCTTTTGTCCAGCGCAATATCAGTGACAAAGCATCTGATTAGGTGGAGGCAAAAAGATGGGTACCAGGAAAGGTGACTCTTCCCAGATATGGTAACTGACTTCTCCATTCACCAAAAGGACTAATATAGCAAGCCAATGATGACAAGGATAGTTGACTCAGCAAAGAAACCTTTCCAGACCTCAAAAGACGTGTTTTTGGGCATTTGCGATTCCCATTTTTGCTCTCTAGATCCTTTTCTGAAAAAGCTACAGGTTTGATAAAAAAGGTCCTTAAGAGCCACTCACTGAGGCATTTCATCAAACAGATCATTCTTCTTCATTGAGGTCAATGCATATGAGGTCTTGAGCAGAGAGGTCAATGCAGTTGGATTAGGCTCATTGAGGCATTTCATCAAACAGTATGCATGCGCATCGACCTTGGTCTCTACATGTGCACAGACCCTAAATATGCATAGATCTATATGTGCACAGACTCTGCATGTGCACAGACCCTGATACTTCATGTGCATAGACCTTGAAGAATAGCTGCAAGTATATGCGGAGACCCTGCTAAAGACCAAATCCGATGTGCATCTACCTTAGTGAACTAAAGCTCAAATGTGCATCGAGAGTTGAAAACAAATGTGCACAGACCTTGGTTTGATCTTTAGTCATGTGCATCGACCTTAGAGAGTTGAAAGTAATTGTGCACTGACCTTGGTTTGATCTTTAGTCATGTGCATCGACCTTAGAGAGTTGAAAGTAAATGTGCACCGACCTTGGTTCAGCATGTGCACCGACCTTCTGAGTAGAAATCCACATGTGCACCGACCTTGGTTTGATCTTTAGTTATGTGCATCAACCTTAGAGAGTTGAAAGCAAATGTGCACTGACCTTGGTTCAGCATGCGCACTGACCTTCTGAGCAAAAATCCACATGTTCACCAACCTTATTGCAGTGATGGCAAAACATGCATCGACCTTCTGGCAATGATGGCAAAACATGCATCGACCTTCTGGTAGTGATGGCAAAACATGCATCGACCTTCTCTAATGCTGGCACAATGTGCATTGACCTTAGTTACTGTGCCTACTCAATGTGCGTCGACATTTGTTCTGCGTTGGCATGATGTGCATCGACCTTAGTTACTGTGCCAGAATGTGCATCGACCTTACTTCAATTGATGACTTCACAGTTGCCTTCGCTCCACGGAGGCTCCAATATCCACTTCTAGCGACTGCCCCGGTGGTGAGTTCCTCGACGGTGCCTGCGGTCAGTGGTGAGTCTAGTGCTCGGAGGGAAACCTCCGAGGAGGCTGCTAGTCCTATTGAAGTGGAGTCCGCTATGCTTGGCGACAGTCGTATTCTGCTGGACGTGGACAAGTTGGCGACATTGGATAGCCAGTGTCGCCCCAAGAAGAGAAGTAGGGCTTCTACCCCGGTCCAGGGCCAGACCACATCGTCGTCGCCTTTAAAGGCTCCTCCTCCTCCCAAGGTTCCTCCTCCGTCTTCATCGGTCGTTGAGCCGGCGATTGATCCCTTGGTACCTACTCCCGAGAGGGAGATATCTGACAAAGGCAAGGCTCATGTCCTTGGTGACGATGCACTTAGCCTGGAGGAGGGGGCTCAGCCCTTATCGTCGGGCACCCTTGTGGGTCCTCACTTCCTACCGCCTGAGGGATCCACCCACGAATCATGCCTCCAGATGGAGGTGAAGGCCCTCATCGATAGGGTTCTCCATCCCCAAGACAACGCTGGGGAGTTGGGCCTTGGGGCCCCAAGCGAATTGACGGACTTGGCGGTGAAGAACTTCGTCGCGCTCGCCAGAGTGTTCAGCCTATGGCAGTACCACTTTGGTGGTGTCGCACAGGACTTGGAGGCCAGCCGGGCTGGGCAGGTTGTGTTGACGACCAAGTGCCAGGAGTTGGAGGGACGTCTGGCGACGTCTGAGACCAAGCTTGCAAAGCTCCTAGAGCAGTTGGAGCGGAGGGAGGTGGACCTCGCCAAGATGGAAAGAGACCGTGACTTTCTTCGGGCCCGAGTTGAGATGACTGAGGCCCATGCGTCCAAGCTAGGGATGCACATCATGACCATGGGGTTCCGTGCTCAGGAAATGGAGGCGCAGCTAGCCGAGCTACGTGTGTCGATGTCGACCGTCAGCGAGGAGGCGGTGGAGAGCTTCTGCTCATCGCCGACTTATCAGGAAGAGTTGACCTCAACGGCCCTAGTGATCTTCGGGCCGGCGCGTGATCATGGCTTCAAGGAGGGTTGGGAGGCCATTGTCCAAGCCATGGCCGAGTGCTCGGGCTCCTCGAAGCCTCCTCTCCTCCCCCCCTCCACACCTTATGGTGCGAAGGCCAGCGGTGGTGAGGAAGGGCTGGGGGACGAGGAGGTTGGGGCCGAGGAGTTGATGTCAGGGCCGAGCACCGTCGACCGAGCAGTGGAGGAAGCCATGTTGGCAAGGAAGAACTTAGACGCTTTTCCTACCACGGAAGCAACTGCTACACATGCGTCAGAGGTCGACGGGTCACGTGACCATGCTGCCGAGGTGGGTGCCTGAGGGGATGTCTGCTGTACTTCTTTCCTTTTCTTCTTCCTTCTTTTTTTTTTTACTCTCCCCATTGTTGTATTGAGACGGTTGCCTCTGTTTGAAATCCTTTCGTTATTTGAATAGGAGACTTTCTTCTTTTTCGTAAGCCTTGGGATCTCTGGTGGATCTGCCACGCGTTATCCTTCCTTCGCTTACCTTGAGATCTTCTGGAGATACGATGCGACGCCTGTTGGATGCACTCAAGTTTCACTTATTATTATTATTATTATATCGTTATATCGTGTATCGGTTTATCAGTTTATCCTTTTTGATCAAGTGCGAGGGCGTGCCAGTCACCTAGATGACAATGTGTTCGGGCTTCGAGACTGGAGTGGTCCGAAACCCGGGATGCGCTCCGTCTGACTAATCAGACGATTGTGGGTATCGGGTCGAGACTGAGACCCGCCGTGCCATAAAGGTCATGGCGTTAATTATATTCTCTCGGAGAGGAAAAACCCTATGATTAATCGCCAAGAAATGGGGGGGCCTCATGGCCTAAAATCAACATTAAAGAATTGAGATTAGTGAAATTCGCGAGCCGCGTGAAAGCACCCCTCAATGGGGATGAAAACGTTCAATTTATATCAGTCACTCATGGACCATTCCACATCCGGATAGAAGCCTGTGTTGAAACTGTGACAAAGATGGAAGTAAACCCGTACGAATGTCTGCTGAGTGTGCGACAAGTTTAATAATAATAATAATAAATGTGGGATTAAATCTCAATCGGAATGAGTCCGGTCTATTAAGCTATTGGCCTAGGGCAACACCGAGTCACGGTCATATTGGGGTGATGCCCAAGGCCCGAATGCGACTTGCCGGGATGTCATTGATATTCCATTCATACCGAGTCTAGGGAAGCGAGCTAGGGTGCCAGAGCGGACGTTATCATATTCCTTTTTTGTTTGAGTTATCTAATAACCCCCCCTTTTTTACATGCATGGATATATATTTTATTTATTTGTCGTTATT
>JANBPO010000423.1:0-41139 GCA_024336825.1 Amorphophallus titanum
ATCCGCGTGACCCCTACTGAGTCTGGCTGTGACTCACCCTTCTTCTTTCAGGTGAGCCGCGACAGCCGTCTCCCGGAACTTCTCGAGTTTTTGGCGACCGTCCTTAGCTGCCAGCAGTAGTCGCGTAGTCGATCTGTTGTTGTCCTCTTCTTGTACTTTTGGCCAGGGTATGTCCCGTGTGGTTGTACATTTGGACTTTTGTTAGTTATTGGACTTATTCATTGGTGAATCTGGACTATTATATATGTTTATCACTCTGATATGTTCAAATTGCTTCTTCATTAAAGTTCTAATTCCTGCTTTAATTAATACTACGTGCGTGTAATTATAATTTGTTATGCATCCCCTCGACAAACTCCCCCAACTCTTACGGGGCCTCATCAGCCTCTTGGGTGACTTCCCCGAGTTTCTGGTATTGGTAATCCGATGATATCAGGTTATCGGTATCTGGATCTCCCAGGTCATTATAGTTGGTATCAGTGCGGTGTTGAAGATTTGTATAAGGAATTGAAATGGCACTAGTCCATAACAAGTCTATGTGAGTCGTCTACTACTGGCTTAGGATATTTCCCGTGATTACTGATGGATTTTCTATCATTGCGTATTTTCTTCTAGCTCCAAATGCCGCCTCGTAGAAGAAGAGGTTGAGGTCGTGGTCCAAGGGAGGAAAGTGGTACCTCTCCTCCGCCAGTAGTTGTTCTAGACCAAGCTCAAGCTGATCCTACTCCTCAAGATGATTTGCCTCCCGGTGGCCGTGGCAGAGCACTAAGAGTTTCTGTTGTTCCACCCACCGACCTATGAAGGTCAGGTAGATCTTGATGCAGCCAGAGTGTGGCTTGATGTAACTGAGCGTGAATTTTGTTCAATGGAGTGCACGGAGGATGAAAAAGTCATGCTTGCTACATTCCAGCTTTAGGGAGCAGCACTCGTGTGGTGGACCACAGAGTGGGAGGTTACTTTTCATTCTCGTCCACTTCGCCAGATCACCTGGACAGAGTTTGTCACATCCTTCGAGCGCACTTACAGTCTGGCTTATCTCAAGATGGACAAGATACGTCAATTCATGGAACTGCCTCAAGGTGATATGACCGTGCTGTAGTATCAGAACAAATTCATGGAGTTGGGTTGGTATGCGCCCCATGTTCTTACTGATGAAGCCTTGAAGACTGAGCAGTTTCTGCATGGGCTGAAGGCTGAGTTGCGGTAATCATTAATTCCTACTCGGGTGGCCGAGATGGATGCAACGTACCAGGTAGCTACGGCGCTAGAGCTGGATATGGCAAGATCTCAAGGGTTTACTCAAGTTGGCCTTGTTCAACCGAGCGTGTAGTTTCAGTCGAGTTTTCACCCGTCTGTGCCAGGAGTTTCTCCTGCTATGTCAACTGCTAGTGGCATTTCTCTTTCTAAACCCAAGTTCAAGAGATTCAAGAAGTCCAGAAAGAAGTTTGATCAGCAGGCATCTTCTGGAGCCATTCAGAAGATAGCTCCTTCCTTTTAGCAGCGTCAAGGTTTAACTACTAGTCAGCCAAGACAGTGTCCGAGGTGTGGTGGTAACCACCCAGGCAAGCCCTGTTCATTACTGGTGGTCTATTTTCACTATAATCAGCCAGGGCATGTGGTTCAAGACTGTCTGCTGAGGCCCAAGCTAGTGCAGTTCTCTCAGTTTTCTCAATTACAGTCATCTCAGTTCAAACTTCCTCCACCACCTCAACCTTAGCAATTCTATCCTCAAGCTTCAGCTTCTTCCCAACAGTCTTCTGTAGCAGTCAACCGAAAGCAAAAAGGGTCATATAACTCGAGCAGAAGCGGTGACGTCCCATCTCATGGAAGGTACGATCATGATTTATGGTCATGCAGATCGTGTTCTTTTTTATTCAGGTGCTTCTCACTCTTTTATTTTTGAAGACTTTATTACATGTATTGAGGAGTCGACATCTGAAATGACATGTGAGTTGCTTGTTGAAATGCCTTCTAGGGATTTCATGTTCACTCCTTTGTGTCTGGAGGAGTCTCCAATTATTATCAATGATCAGTCGTTGCCAGCGAGGTTGTATGCATTGCAGCTAGCCGACTATGATATTATTCTAGGCATAGATTGGTTAGAGCAGTACGGAGCCGTGGTTGATTGCAGATCCAAGAAAGTCTATTTTCAGCCACATAGGAAACCAGCCTTCTATTTCGAAGGTATTCGATCCCACTCTTCTCGCTTGATTATTCTTGCTATTCGAGCCTATAGATTGCTTAATGCAGGTTGTCAGGGGTTCTTAACTTCGGTGGTTGCTGTTGAGACACCACGGTAGGATATCGGTGCTATTCCTGTTGTTTGTGAGTTCCCTAATGTGTTCCCTAATGAGTTACCAGGTTTAACTCCGTTGACGTCCATATTTTGCCCTTGCTTTGGACCTGCCATCTGAACAAGGTTTTGCTGACTCTAACGTATCATTAGGTCAACATCTAGATTCTGCCCTTGTTTTGGATCTATCATCCGAGTAAGGTTTGTTGACTCTGATATCCCATCGGATCGACGCTTGTATTCTGCCATTGCCCTAGACTTGCCGTCTGAGCAAGGTTCGTCATCTCTGATTTTTGATCGGATCAATAGTCATACTCCATCCTGGCTTAGACCTCATGTCTCTGCCAGGATAGTTGACTTTGATGGGCCGTCAGATCAACATTCCTACCTACCCGTTCTACCCTTGTTTTGGACCTGCCGTTCGAGCAAGGTTTTATGTTGGCTCTGACATCCTGTTGGGGCAACATCTGTTTCTGCCCTTGCTTCAGATTTTTCATCTGAACAAGGTCCATTGACTTTGACATGATGTCGAGTCAATATCTATATTCTACATTCTGCCCTTGTTTCAGACTTTTCTTCTGAGCAAGGTCCGTTGGCCTTGGCGTGACGTTCGCCCTTGTCTCAGACTTCCCGTCTGAGCAAGGTCCATTGGCCTCGACATGACGTCAAGCCAACATCTATATTCTACATTCTACCCTTGTTTTAGACTTTCCGTCTGAGTAAGGTCTGTTGGCCCAGACATTTCATCGGGGCGACATCTATATTCCATGACATGCCCTTGTTTCAGACTTTCCATCTGAGCAAGGTCTGTTGACTTCGACACAACGTCGGATCGACATTTATATTACATATTCTTCCATTGACAGGGTTGTTGACTTTAATATGTTCTCAAGTCGACATCTAAATATTCTATCATCGGTATGCAAGTCGACAGCTTTCCAATCATCAGCATTCGAGCTGATAACTTTCCCACCTTTGGTATCTGAGCCAACAGCTTTCCAATCATCGGCCTCTAAAGCTGACAGCCTTCTCACCATTGGCATCTGAGCCAACAACTTTTCAATCGTTGGCATTCGAGCCAACAACTTTCCTATCATTGGCATTCGAGCCAATAGCTTTCCAATCATTGGCACTCTAGCCAATAATTTTTCCATCGGCCTTTCCGATAGCTTCTCCATCATCGATGTCCGAGCTGACAGCTCCCCAACTATCGGCTTCCAAACCGACAGCTCCCCTACCATCGGTATCAAAATCGACAGCTTCTCCACCGACCTTTAAATCATTGGTGTCCAAGCCAATAGCTTTCCAGTCATCAACGTCTGAGCCGACAGCTTTTCCATTGCCATGATAGCCAATAGCTTTACAATCATCGGTGTTCTAGCCAACAATTTTCCCACTATTGGCATCCGAGCCGACAGCTTTCCCACCATTGGCATCTAAACCAATAGCTTTACATCATTGGCATTCTAGCCAACAGCTTACCTATCGTTGGCATCTGAGCCAACAATCTTTCTGTCACTCGCATTCGAGTCAGCAGCTTTCCTGTCATCGGTGTCTAAATCGATAGCTTTTCACCCATCGGTCTCTCCGATAGCTTTCCCATCATTGGCATTCAAGCCAACAGCTTTCCCATCTTCGATATCTAAGCCACCAGCTTTCTTATCATTGACATTCAAGCCAATAGCTTCACAATCATTGGCATCCGAGCCAACAACTTACCCATCATTGGTGTTCGAGCCAACAGCTTTCCAATCATTGGCGTTTGAGCCAATAGCTTTCTAGTCATTGACTTCTGAGACAAGAGCTTACCTATCATTGGCATTCGAGCCAACAACTTTCTAGACATTGGCATCTGAGCCGATGGCTTACCTATCATCGGCGTCTGAGCCGACAGCTTTCCTATCATTGGCATCTGAGCCAATAGCTTACCAATCATTGGCATCCTAGCCAACAACTTTTCAACCATTGGCATTCGAGCCAACAGCTTTACAACCATTGGCATATGAGCCGGTAGTTTTTTTCAACAGCTTGTTCCTCATCGACGTTTGAGCCAACAACTCTACCATTAATATTGCTGCCATCGGCATCTGAGCCGATAGCTCTCCAAGCACATATAACTCCCTTTTGGCTTAGGCCTATCCCAACATTCATTATCACGTTCCACCGCGACGTTAACACACCTCAATGGTCGAGGCTTTCCGTCAAAGCCCGTTGTTCTATTTTTCTTTTTTTTGTCTAAGACACCCTGTCAAGGCTCACCATCCCACCTCTGGACCAGACCCATTGTTTGAATGAAATGATCCCCGTTGGTTAGTGTCAGCCCCTTTGTCTTGCCAAGACTCTCCACAATGCATAAAAAAAACCTTTTCCCCTCTTGTGATGACATTAATCCTTTTCTTCTACTTGCTTGCAGGTGGTCGCATCGGGCGGAATGATGATGAATGTATACTGCCAAAGCTATACTTTTGTAAATAAATAATTTTCACATTATGCACATATTGCATGTCATATTAATATGTGGTTTTTACCGTTGGTTTTGACCGTTCATTCTCATCTCTTGAGTCATTTTTATAAGTACATGGTACATACTCCGGTATGTGGTCATTAGATACACGTTGCACAACTAGGCACACTTCTTGGACTTGTGAACCTCTCCATCGGATATTCCTTCTGTCCATTGAAGTTAAGCACATCTACTAAGGACAAAAACGCTCAGGCAAATGCCCTCACAAAGTTGGCTAGTTTCTTAGCAATCCCGCCTGACTCAAGCCTGAATATAACCATGATCAACAGGCGCTAGGTTCCCAGTATCATAGAAGTCCTGGCCAATGAAGAAGGAAATGAAATTATGACTGCAGAAGAAATGCGACAGCCTGATTAGCGAGAGAACCTCCTACACTAGTTCCAGCACCATTAGTTACCTAAAGAAAAGGAACAAAGAATGAAATTACTCATAATCAAAGATTCCTATGAGATGAGGAACAGAACCTTGTTCCGAATAATGGCAGATGCACAGAAGAAGATCCTGCTCCATTTCCTGTCTGCAGAAGAAGCATGGCAGGTGATGAAGGAAGTTCATGCCAGGTCAGTCGAAGCACACCAGGCAGGTCTGAAGATGAAAATCGAGATAAAGAAATTGGGCTATTATTGGCCCACTATATTTGATGACTGCTGTAGATTTGCCAAGTCATGCCAAAAGTGTCAAGAGCACACCACTGTGCCTAGAAGGCCATCAGCGCTGCTGCACCCCACCATCCCAAGCTGGCCATTCGCCCAGTGGGGCACAGACGTGGTGGGTCCTCTGCCCGCATTTTCATCAGGGTGAAAATATATTCTGGTAGCCACAGATTACTGCTTCATATGGGCAGAAGCCATGGCACTAAGAGAAGTGACGGGGGAGTTGGTCACTAGATTCTTTAGTCAGAATATAATATTCTAGTTCGGGATCCCCAATCGAATTATCTCTGACAATGACAGTCATTTTAGAAATAAGAAAGTGTACACGCTAGTCGATAAGTATAAAATTTATTGGAGGACGTCATCCCCCTACAATCCTCAAGCCAACTGGCTTGCAGAGGCATTCAACAAGACCCTCTGCACCCTGCTAGCAAAAACAGTCAGCTCCAGCAAGAGAGATTGGGAAGAGAAAATGTACGAAGCACTATGGGCATATCATGCAGTCTACAAAACCCCGATCGACTGCTCACCATTTTCCTTGGTGTATGGGTCAGAGGCAGTGATGTCGATAGAGATGGAGGTGCCTTCACTGTGAGTCGCTATCCAGCATGGCTTGGCAAGTGGTGAACAAACAAACATCGAAAGAAGACTAGAATAGCTTGTTGAGCTCGAAGGAAAATGCCTCCGGGCGCAACAGAACATCCAACTCTACGAAGCTCGCATGGCCCGTGCTTTCGACAAGCTGGTCAAGGAGTGAGAATTCAAGAAGGGTGACCTAGTCATGGTCAAAAGGAGAGAAGTTATGTCCTCCAACCCCAAAGGAAAGTTGGTTGAAAACTGGGTGAGACCTTACGTGGTCCACCGAGTTTATGTCGGTGATGCTTACGTTCTCGTAGACCACAAAGGGGTCATCCAGCTCTCCCCTCTCAATGGAAAACACTTGAAGCTATATCATGCAGCCTTGTCAGAATTTGAAGAATGACCAAAATGTAATTTGGTCCAGTGGCACTCCGCCCTGGCCGAGCTCTCCAAAACACCCATACCTAGCTCAAACAATTCTGGGCCCGTTGACCCGTTATGGCAAAAACCTTCCCCAATATACACTAATCCCAAGGTTCCTTGAGAACCCCATACAATCCCACTGGGCTACCACTTTACACACATTACCATGTTGGACCTTACGTCCACATTGGTGCATAAACCCTTTTCCTTTGTGCTGGCGTTATCCCCGTGCTAGCGAATATACATCTTTCGACAAAAGGCTGCATGCCCGAGCTGACATTTACACACATTACCATGTTGGGGTTATGTCCACACATGTGCATAAACCCTTTCCTTTGCACTAGCGTTATCCTCGTGCCCGTCAATATATGTCTTTCGGCACGAGGCCTCGTGCCCTAGTCGCTATCTATACATTATCGCCATTATGGATCTTACGTCTGAATCAGTGCATAAATCCTTTCTTTGCATTGACATTACCTTCTTGCTAATGAATACACCCTTTTCTGGCGTAAGGCTCCGTGCCCTAGTCACTGTTCACACGTTATCGCCATTGCGGACCTTACGATCGAATTGACGCATAAACTTTTTTTTTCTTGCATTGGCATTACCTCATTGTCAATGAATGTACCCTCTTTTGGCACAAGGCCTCGTGCCCTAGCCACTATCTACACATTATCACCATTATGGGCCTTACATCGGAATCGGTGCATAAACTCTTTCCTTGTATTGGCATTACCTTCTTGCCAATGAATAAACCATTTTCTGATGCTAGGCTTCGTTCCCTAGCTGCTATCTACACATTATCGTCATTACGGACCTTACGTTCGAATCAGCTCATAAATCCTTTCTTTGTATTGGCATTACCTTCTTGCCAATGAATACACCCTTTTTCGATGTAAGGCTTCGTGCCCTAGCCGCTATTCACACGTTATCGCCATTACAGACCTTACGTTCGAATTAGTGTATAAACTTTTTTTCTTGCATTAGCATTACCTCCTTGCCAATGAATGTACCCTCTTTCGGCACAAGGCCTCATGCCCTAGCCGCTATCTACGCATTATCGCCATTACGGGCCTTACGTCCGAATCGGCGCATAAACTCTTTACCTTCTTTCCAATGAATAAACTATTTTCCAACGTGAGGCTTCGTTCCCTAGCCGCTATCTACACATTATTGCCATTACAGATCTTACGTCCAAATTGGCACATCAATCCTTTCTTTGCATTGGCATTACCTTTTTTCCAATGAATACACCTTTTTTTGGTGTAAGGCTCTGTGCCCTAGCCGCTATTCACACGTTATCGTCATTACGGACCTTACATTCGAATTGGTGCATAAACTTTTTTTCTTACACTGGCATTACCTCCTTGCCAATGAATGTACCCTCTTTTGGCGGAAGGCCTCGTGCCCTAGCCGCTATCTACACATTATCGCCATTATGGGTCTTACATCCGAATCGACGCATAAACTCTTTCCATGTATTGGCATTACCTTCTTGCCAATGAATAAACCCTTTTCCGGCACAAGGCTTCTTTCCCTAGCTGCTATCTACACATTATCGCCACTACGGGCCTTACGTCCAAATCGGTGTATGAATTCTTACTTTGCATTGGCATTACCTTCTTGCCAATGAATAAACCCCTTTCTAACGCAAGGCTTCGTGCCCTAGCCACTATTCACACGTTATCACCATTGCAGGCCTTATGCCCGAATTAGCACATAAACCATTTCTTTGCATTGACATTACCTTCTTGTCAATGAATACACCCTTTTTCGGCGCAAGGCCTTGTGCCCTAGTCGATATTCACACATTATCGCCATTATGGGCCTTACGTCCGAATTAGTGCACAACTCTTTTTTTTGCATTGGCATTACCATCTTGCCAATGAATACACCCCTTTTTGGCGCAAGGCTTCGTGCCATAGTCGATATCCGCACATTATCGCCATTACGGACCTTACGTCTGAGTCGGCATATAAAATCTTTTCCTTGCGTTGGCATTAGCCTCTTGCTAATGAATGAACCTTTTCTTGTGTAATTCATACAAGTCCCATCAGAAACCTCTTGTTAATATACCATTAACCTGGACCTTTCATCCTCGTTAATAACTAAACCTGCCCCTTGCTTCAGCATTTAGTCCATGCCGATAAACAAACCCACTATCGATTTTCGTCATCATCAGTGAAATCGATGAACAAGTCATCGACCCAGACCTTTCATCCCCGTCAATAAACAAACTCCTTTGCTTTGGCATTTAACCCATGCCGATGAATAAACCTATTGTCGACTTTCATCATTATCGGGAAATCGATGAACAAGCCATCGACCCGGACCTTTCTTCCTCGTTGATAAACAAACTCTTTTGCTTCGGCATTTAACCCATACCGATGAACAAACCCACTGTCAATTTTCGTCATCATCGGTGAAATTGATGGACAAGCCATCGTGATGGGAATCGAGTCCATGCATCCATATCATATTTTTACCTTTATGTACTTTTATTTTTATTTATGTCCTTGCATAAATAGGTGTGCAATTATAAGGCTTTGTAAGCCAAGTTGTTAGTCTTTAGAAGTCCTTGGGTTTTTATGCAAAAAGTCCATTGGGGGTCCCAAGAGCCACCTCACCTCTTCCCCATTGGTCCACCTATACTTTGGGCCCATGTGGGGTCGGTCAAAGCCTAGGTGGATATTCTTTTCTTCATGGTGAAGGAAAGGGGGACAAAGGGTTTAATTTTTCAAAAGAATGACCAAGGAAGTCAAGGGGGCGCCCCTTGCTTATTGTATTTTATTAGGTGTGTTATTTATTTTTATTTGATGGGTCAATTGTGTGGAATGGGATCTAGACCCTTCAATCTATAGCCCTAGATCCAATGGTTGAGATTGTATTTGGACATGGGACTATAAAAGCTTGTATTTTCCATTTATTGTAATTAATGATCATTTGAAAGAAGAATTGCCAAGAGCATTTGCCCAAGGGCGCCCCTCTCTCCTCCCCCTCCTCTGATCTCCAGGGTTTGTGAACCCCTCAATCCCCTCTTCTGAGTATCTCCGATCTATCTCCGGTGCCGCCGCCGCCGTTCTCCTCACCACCGATCCACCGCGATCAAGTTATCGAAGTGCTGTCCGGTTTGCTGTCTCGCTTGACAGAGCTCCAGCACGAGAATTTTCGTGCTCAAGTTCCAGGTCTTCTGAAGCTCCAATTTTTATGGTAGGTTCATCTTCCAAACCCCGAATCCCACAAAAAAATCCAGCCCAAAAATCCTTTATTTGCTATTTTTAACATTTTCGTCACCACACCCCTGTCAATCTGCCCTCTGTGCAGATCTGATTCCAGCAAGCCACCCCCGATGCCCTTAACCCCATCCAACCTCCACCAAATGTCACAAAATTTTAACTGAAGCTTCTGTCCACCATATATCACGTCCCTGATTTTGAGAGGAAGAGAACTAAGAGTATAGACCATGAAATCAAGCCCAAAAGGATGCAATGGAAAGCCAATACTTTCCTCTTCAAGCTAGGGTCAAAGGATTGAGCCGGCGATGCAGCATGGCTTCGCCCCGAACCAAGAAAGAGCCCCCCGTCGCCACTACGAACTAGGCAGTTTATATAGAGGTGCAGTAAATCCTTGAGTTTAAATCCGAGATAAACACCCAAAATAGGATATTTAGATTGATAAAACTCCAGATAATAGTGGGGATAAGAGTTCTATATCAATTAGAGATGATCTGGAAGCTTCCTCTTAGAGAAAATAGGTTGAACAAGGGTTCTAAAGAGTCCCACGTTGAAGAAATCAGAGTTCAAGACGTTTAGGACTCTCTGTTTGGGAAACGGTCTATCGTAAGACCACCTGAGGACCACAAATAGTCTAAGGTAGGACCACAAAGCTTCATGGGTTGAACGGGGTGATTTCGGGCAAGTTTGGGTGTAGCGGTCTATCGTAGGACCGTTTCTTGTGCTCTAGCGGTCTACTAATAGACCACTTCTCATGGCCTGGCGGTCTACTAATAGACCACTTTACTACTCTGGCGGTCTACTAATAGACCACTTCACTGCTGGAGGAAGATTTTGGGCAGACTGCGCGTGACTTTGGTAATTGGAGTGTATCTCTCAAATGGTGCAGAACTAATAAACGTGATAGAATAAGAAATTGTAGATAACTGAAAGAATAACAACTTTCATGAAGAGAGCAAGATGAGAAAATGATCAAAAGATAGATAAAATGGGGTTGGAAATAGGAAAAATACTGAGTCTGAAGGTGAATAGCATAGCCTGCCAGAGAAATACAAATAACTCACAATCGGGGTAGAACGGGCTAATTGTGTAGAATAAGAAGTTGTAGATCTTGAAAAATCAAACAACTTTGGTGAATGACACTTTTTCAATAGAAGAAAGGAAGGGGATGAAAAAGGGCTGTGTTCAAGACTGCACAATGAAAGAGAACCGAATGCTTGATGGAAGTCGACCCAAATGGGTCGTAGGTCGACTTGGAAGCCAGAAGTTGATAAAATAAGTTCCAAGACTCAATGGAATCATGATCTCCAAGGCTCAAAGAGAATGGAACAGTGAAGTGGGCTCGAAATCTACCCAAAGAAGGTTCCAAAATAATAGATAATTCGAGACATCAAACATGATGAATAAGAGAAATGACGCAACTTGTGGGCCAAAATGGGTGTCAACAGCATCATGGAGCCAGTGATCTCCACCGGAACTTTCGTGACTTAAATCTCCCACGTTTTGGTGGCACCACAGATCTCGATGAGGTAGAGCCGTGGTTGAAGGAGATGGAGCGAACCTTTAGGGTTATGCAGTGCGGTGACCAGGACCAAGTCCTTCCAGTGACTTTCCAACTAGAACGCAATGCACGTACTTGTTGGGAAGCTGTGGAAGCTACTCTCGGTAATAAGCGTGCGACGTGGGACGAGTTTAAGGAGCATTTTAACAACAAATATTTCTCAGATCATGTGCAGGTAAAGAAGGCAGCGAAATTTGCTTCACTGAGGTAGAGAAATTTATCAATTGCGGAGTATGAAGCGCAGTTCGCCAGATTATCCCGCTATGCGCCACATTTAATATCCACTAAGAATATGAAGGCCAAGCGATTTTTGAATGGATTAAAACTTCAGTATATTAACCAATTGGCGCCTTTGGAGATCCACACTTATGTTGAGACTGTGAGAAAGGCCCAAGTTCTCGAAGATACCGTGGAGATGACTGAGAGAATTCGAGGAAGGAACACCAAGAAGGAACAAGCCACTAGTTCCGGGAGTTTCAAACCCAATAACAGCAAGAAAAGGCCTAATGGCGGGTCTAGTTCGTGGAAGGACAAAAAGTCAAGAATTGATAACAAGAAGACAGGTTTGGATGCATCATCCCAAGCTCTTTGCAAGTACTGTGATCGTCCGGGTCACAAGATAGAGGAGTGCTGGTGCAAGCTAGGCGCCTGTTTGCATTGTGGGAGTAGGGACCACCGTATCCCTGAGTGTCCCCTTCTGTCAGATCAAGTTGCCCCAAACAAGCCTCAAGGAAGCCAAAGGCAGTAGGGCAAGCTCCAAACCCTACAGGAAACTGAAACAGAAGCCACCGAGGAGGTGGATTGGTTGAAGGTACAGTCGTCGTTTTTGATAGGCCGACTTTTGTTCTCTTTGATACAGGAGCAGCGCATTCTTTTATTTCTCAAAGTTTTGCTAAGTCTTTATCTGTGAAACCTGTATTGATGAACTTTCAACTGGAAATATCAACCCCTATAGATTCAGGTTTAGCAATTAAGTACTATTATCCTTCTAGTAATATTTTGGTTGGATCACGTGCCTATAAGATAGAAGCTTGAGCCACGTGACTGAGCTAGTGAACGTGTGTAGCTTCTCGTAGGTTAATCCTGGGTCCCTGTGACGTAAGTTCCTGTCAGTCAGAATGAAGTCATTCTGTCAAACACCTTGTGTACTTAAATTCATTTCTGGAAAATGATAGGGAAGTTAATATGCTCAAACTTGCAATGCATATGCTTTGATTCAAATATACTAAGCAACACAATGTGCACAGACCTCATAGAAGACTACTGCAAGGGTGCTCAGACCTCAATGCATGCTGGGACATTGCTTGGACTTAAGATATGCACAATGGGACTTATGCTCAGACCTTGAATTCACACTACAAAATATGCATAGACTTTAGAAGGCATGATGCAATGTGTGCATAGACCTTTCAAGACACATTTAGAGATGTGCATCGACCTTGTAGACATAGCATGAAACAATGCACAGACCTTTCAGACATAAGTCTAAAAAGTCCATTGACCTTCTAGCTGATGTGCACAGACCTTGCTATGTGCTAGCAAAATATGCACCGATCTTCTCAGTGCATGAATAGTAATGTGCTCTGACTCTGGTTTGAATGTGCTCAGACTAACAGTGTGCTCAGACTCTGCATGCTGAAAGTGCATGGACCTTGTTTAGCATAAGGCACAATGTGCACCGACCTCGTATGTGCATGAACAGTAATGTGCTCTGACCTGTTATTGCACACTAGCATATGTGCTCAGACTTGCAAGCGCACTGACCAGACGTGCTCGGACCTATATTAGGTAGGATGCAAATGTGCTCCGACCTTGAAAATGCATGATGAGAAATGTGCTCTGACCTTAGTGTATCTAAGGCAAAACATACATCAACCGTAGAATACAAAAGCCAAAATGTGCTCTGACTTTGATATGCATGATGCAGAAAACATGCATCGACCTTTATGCACGAAGCACAGATGAGCTTGGACCTTATGTTTGACTAAGACAGATGTGCACTGACCTTAGATATGACTAAGAGAAATGTGCATCGACCTTAGTCAGCCTAAGGCGAGAAGTGCACACACCTTAGTTATGAAATGCATGCATATAAGGCTGTAAAATGCTAACAGTGTTGCCAAAATAATCATGAATTCAGAGTATCAAGATCCAAGAATTGAGAAACAAAATGTACTGTAGCTAATCATCAAAACTAAATAGGAAATTAAACTCAGATGATTAAGTTAAATGAGATAAGCCATGAAACACAGAATCTCCCACAACATTTCTCCCAACAACTTAAACAAGTTACCCCTTTTTGAACTAACATAAATTGTTTAATACCATGGAACAAATATAATTAACGTCCAGGAGTCAGACGCATATTCAAGATTCTACGCCACTCTACAGAGATGTACATTAATTGGTGTATGCCACTTTGACGTTAATTTTCCTTTTATTTTTGAAATTAGATATTAAAAGAATTGACGTCATGACAATGGATGCTAATTCTAGAAATTAACACCTACTGCCTCTGATGCTAATTCTTCCAGCACTGTTTCATCATGGTTTTGATCCTAGACCGTGGATCTTTTGGCACTATGGTCTCAAGACCGAGACATGGTCCCTATTTTCAGTGGTTTTCACGTAATACACCTTACTTCTTGGAGATAGGACCCTCCGTAGAGAATTCATCTCGCCGGACTGAAAATTCTCTCTCTAAGGCCTCTGTAAGTCTCCGACATCAAAGGATTCTCTCTTCGATCACTAGGCAGGTTGTACCGAAAAAACCCTTAAACTTATTTTAGTCATGTCACTCTTGAAGAAACATGATGTTGTGGACGCATTTTGGGGATTTCTTTTATCTATTCATTTGTTCATTTATTCCAGTTTCATTTATTTAGTGCGCAGGTGTGCTGGTCATAAAGTGACAGTTTATTCGGGCTCCGAAGAAGCCATTGGTGCACGCCATCTGATTGATCAGACGATAGTGGATTGTGTGTCATGACCAAAACTCACCATACTGTAAAGGCTACGACATTAATTACATCTCCTCGGATGGGAGAAAACCCTTGATTGGTCACTAAAAAAAGGGGTCCTGTGACCTAAAATTAACATTGATGATGTGAGATGATAAAATCTTGAACTGTGCTAAAATACCCAGCGTCAGGGTGTAAACATTCGAATCATGTTGGTCGCTTATCGACCATTTTATCTCCAGACGGGAGTCTGAGTTGAAAGCATGGCAAAGATAGATATAAAACCCATGTAAATGTTTGCCGAGTATACGACAAGTTTGATATGAGAGTGGGATTATATCCCAGTGGAAACGGGTCCGGTTTAGTGAGCTATGGGGCCGAGACAATACCAAGTCATGGCCATATCAGGGTGGCCCGGGTCCCAAGCGGTATCGGGTCTACTCGGCAGTCCTATCAAGTATATCCGATATCCGGGATCCGGGTCGTCAGAACCATGATCTCACACACATGAATTAAGCATTAGTCCATCATAAGGCGACCAAAAACCATTGACATTTACAGTCCAAAAATCTCATTTGAAAAATGCATGAACCACTATTAATGCATTATGATCTCATGGAAGATGTGCATGAAAATCACCCAGACCTTTAACTAAAGGTGAAATCACTTAGTCATGCATGTGAACAATACTTGTGAACATTAAATCACCCAATTCCACAAAGTTTCTCATGAATTAACTTGACCAACTTTCAAGCACACATTAAGCACATTCACTCACTTTAATTGCCAAAACCAAATGACCATGAGTCCATATAATGAGTGAGAATCATTAAAATCATATTCAAACATTTGAAGCCTCAAGCACATGAAGACATGAATAACCATTCAAGCACAAGTCCAAGTGACAAAGTCATTTTATAATCATCAAAATCACATACACAACAACAACAATAATAAAATAACAATAGCGATTAGAACAATAAGAATGGTAAACAAAAGGAATTACAGAGCCTCGGCGCTACCATAACCCTGATGGTCTTAACAACCTACCTTCGCTGACGAAACCACTAAGAAGGCCTCACAGCCATATGCATAACCTCCACCCTCAGGAGGACATCTAGACACTAGTAAACCTCGATCTCGAGCTAGAACCAGTGAGAGAACCATGCCCTTCACACAAGGTGACACTAGCTCGTCTATCGAATGGGCCATCGACAATGCTGTCGGTAACTTAACCTTACCGGCAAAGGGTCCGTCACTCGTGTAAAAATAACAAGGCCAGATGCATTCACTGACATCTTATACTGCCCCAAGGTCTCATAAGAGTGCACACTACCTACACCCAGTCTCGGAAGGAGCAAAAGAGACACATACACACACCACACCCTGGGACTAGCTAGGGTCCATGCCACTACATCCCATAGCATGGCCGTGCCCAGCTGCCAGACACGGGTTACGTGCCACTGCACCTGACAACAATGTACACTAGTCCTAACCAAGGTACATATGCTCAGGTTGTCTCACCTATATGCACAGTCTGACCACAGTAGGCCACTAGGCTGCCCTCGCCTAGCCTAACACAAAATGCACTCAAGGCAGTGTAACTACAAAACATAATCTTCCACGATCTCTTGGGAATCCATCGTGTAACACTATCATCCGTGGTCTCATGGGAATCTCGAGAATGAGCATACACACACACACACGCAAACCACCGTAAACCACGGTATGACAACACAAGGTGCTATGAAAACTACTTACGACTAGGCGATGGAAACTAGTGGATACTGGCCTATTGAACTCATACAAGGACTACCCACCATGATCATGGAACTTACACAGATATGGCCCTCTGCGGTCACAGAACTCACACAGATATAATTCACCACAGCACGTAAGCTACGTGAAAATAGTATTATATGTATATGGCCAAAGGCACCGTGGGGAATCCATAAAATCTTGTACTACATGAATCCATTCTCGAGCGACCGCCGCCCTCAGAAGGTCAAAATGGCCCAATTTTCTTGGGTTTATGTGAATATAATATTAATTTCTTTGTTCTGGGGTGAAAATTGATAAGTGGAATGACAGATATAGAAGGAGGGGTTGAATATGTCTATTTAAAAATTTCAGTAAACGATTTCCTATGACAGAATCAAAGGTTAATGGGGACAGCAAGACCACACACGGAAGCAGGCATATGGAGTTCAGTAAGGTGCACCAATCAAATAACCAAACACATAATTGCAAAGGACCCTTGATGCGGTAAACAATTTATGAAGATTGAAGATACTACAGAGCTAATCTACTGGTTGCACCCGAGTGTGCTTGCATTCACTGTCACCAATACTTGGCGGAGGTTCGATCAAAAGATCTCCTCACACAAGAGACAGCCTTCCAAATAGGCGTGACCTATCCTTCCAACTACGCCTTTTGATATACAGATTAGGTGTTGCACCACACTCTAAATGCCTAGTAGACTAACTAGCAGAGAAAATTGTTGGGCCGAGCACATGGATCTACGAGATGAGCTATGCAAATTCAGACAAGAGATTTTAAATGAGCAAACCATCAATTGAGAGACAAGTAATTTTTATAGTGGTTCGGCCAGATCCAAGATCTACCTACGTCCACTCCTCCACTCAAACAGAGCGAAGTTCCTTGCTCAACCAAGCAACAGTCATAGTAGACTTAGTCTGCAATAAGGGCTGATACACAGCTTAACCCACGAGGAACACACTCCTTGCAACTTCTAGATTTCCAGAAGAACCTCGGAGATACGATCTCCATGCGAAGAGGACCTTGTTGAATCTCATCAGCACATTTCCTCGCTTGAAAATGAATTTCAAGTGGTAAATGATTCCCTGTCAAAGCTTGTGCAGGGGTAAGATTTTGGCTCACAGGAAGCCACCACCTCATGCGGTCACCAAAAAGGGCATGCAGCTCAGAAGAAAAACAAATTTCAGCATGCTCATCCAAATATGCACGCTACAAAATCCAATGCTAAACACCATGTATTCCATAGAATGAATACCCATTGCTTTTATTGTGGTAAACATGGTCACATTGTGCATGATTGTTTTATTTTGAGGAATGATGAGCTTAGGACATGAACAAATCAAGTGAAAGGGCAAGGGAAGAAATAGGTCAGTGCTGGCAGAGGACCTACTCAGCAGATCTCTACACAGAACTGCATGGGGAATCAGAAGAGTCGACACTCCCATACAAGCAGGTCGACACTCCCCATGGCTTTAAACAAAGATCTTTCTCCTCGCTACTCTCATTGTGGTAAGTTTGGCCACACAGTCCAAGACTGCTGATATCCAATGGGAAGATATTGCCCTCATGCCATGAAAGGTAAATTCCATGCTCTCCCACAAAAAGAAAATGCACATGCACATGCACATGAACATAAAAAGAATGCTCAATCTTTTGTGTGTTGTTTCTACTATGGGAGAAATGGGCAAGAGATGTATGATTGTCATACAATGGGGGAGGATGATCTGATTGCCAAGAAAAAGATGGGCCAAGATGCTAACTATGTTGCTAACCCACAAGGACCCAAGGAAGCTTGGATACCAAAAAACTCCTATTAAGAATTTTGGGTGCAGGGTGCCTTGGAGCTAAACAAAATGGTCAAGTAAATGAAAGCTCAAGGCACAAGTATGTACATAAAACTTTTTAATTTCTGTCATTTTGCATGATTTTGCTTGTCATGTAAATAGTGTATCATAAGTCTACCCACTGTCAATAAATTCTGCAAACTGAATTGCTTTTTGAAATGCTGATTTTTCCCCCATGGTGTGAGATGAACCTTTGATCTAGATTATTTGCTCACACCATATTTGACCTCTGGTATATCAAATGGTATTGAGTGTAAACGCAAGTCATGCTTGCTGAGAACTCTCACTATGCGTGAGAAGGATCTCAAATCCTAACCTCCGTCTTGTACCAGGGATCAATTATCTCAGCTGTTTAATTCATGTTAAACTCATTTTGCTGATGAAGTTATGAGATGATGAGTTGTTTGGCTCCTACTATTAGCCATATGAAACTCTTGGCTAATGGTTTTGATGATATGTACCATAGTTGCATTTTCAACTCATTTACTCATGTTAGCATTGTTCAAAGGGGGAGTTTAGAAATGGGCATCATTATTTTGCATTCAGTTCAGAATTTATTGTAAATAATATATGCTTGCATCATTTTGTGATCTCATGTACCTCAAAGCACATCATGTTTAGGAGACACAAAAATGCATAATCATTGTGCAGCACCTTCATTTGCATTGTGCATTCATATAGGTCATAGGCTACACATATCATAGCCAACCCATCCATGCATTCAGGGGGAGTCAGCATTAAATTCAGTGTACATCATCTCTCATCTTGATGACATCCTTTCATGGATTGCATCTTCTCAAGGGGAGCTTATTTTTATTGAAAATCCATCAAAACTCTACCCTGCAGTTTAACAGGTCAACCTCACTCCTCTGACAGGTCGACCTCTCTGTTCAGTTTGCCTGATAATTGCTTCTGTCTGAGCTCAGGGTGTCGACACCACACAAAGCAAGTGTCGACACTTCCTTGCACCAGTTGATATTATCTCTTCCACTTCAGTCTGAGCTCAATGCATAATCTCAGGGGGAGTGTTCCTTCATCCATTCTTGCTTACCACTCATGCAACACTCTCCTTTTATAACAAACCACTGCATCATATTGCTAACATCCTTTTGTGGTTCAACTTGGATTTGAATTGCCTTCAACTTCTTGGAGGATCTTCCATCTGTCTTTAAATTCTCTAATTAGAGCACATCTTCAAGAAGAATATTCTTTTATAGAGCCTTGCGAATGCCTTGAACATAAAAGTTATTGGTTTAACATTAATGATTTCTTGAGCTATGAAGTTTAATGATCTTGAAAATATTTATGTCTGGGCTTAATAGACTTAAACTAGTTTCTCATGTTTTGACTTGTTATGTCTTCTTGAATCTGAAAGTTTTTTTTAAGTACAAAGACATCTTTGATTGAGAAACTTCAGTTAAGTATTATTTTTAAACATTTGTTGCTTCTGAACATTTCAAAAGGAATTACATTGTTTATGCTAAATCTTAGCCATGCTGAGTAACTGGGAATATTGGCATCTGATAAACGTATATAGCTTGTCGGGCCGAGTGTTCACTTGGCGTGTGGTACGTTTTACTACTTTAGACTATACTTTCTGTTGGACTGGACTCTATTGTAGTTAGTTATTTATATCTATTATCCTACTTTATTTCATATTTATGTGTACACCACACCTATCCTTTTAGCCCTTCTGAGCCCTCCATCTCGTGGGTGGCGGGCTAGGATTCGAATGGTATCGGGCCTTCTCGATATTCGAATCTTGGGTCGCTACACTATGTATTCAAAGATATTGTCGAAGGGATGATCAAGAGGGGGAAGCTCCAGATGGGCGAATCCAGAGTGGATCCTCCATGCCCTCACGAGCTTCCCGACTTCAAGAAAACTATCAACATGGTGGCTATACACCAGCAATCACTAGATGACCCGTTGTGGGGGCACATGTCGATCGCGGGCGGGAAGAAGAAAAAGAAGTCAAGAAATAGGAAAAGAGGCGTTCTCCTCTCTTGCAATACACTGGCAGCATCGTCTAACACGAGTCAAACAGCTGGAGAAGAAGGAAGTGAAGAAATATACTTTGTGCCGACAAGACCGAATCAGCCCGAGGCTTCTACCTCCGATCATGGTCATGCATCCTGGGAGAACTCGGAGCGTCTCCCATTGTCTGATGAAGATATGTACCATCACACTCCCTCTCGTACAGGCGTGGGGGCAAGAATTTCAATCTCTGAGGGGCCGGATGCGCCCGACAATGATACGTGGGTTTCACCAGCCCCAATTGAAACTAGGACAGGGGGCAACATCCCTAGCCCCTACCAGCCTACACTTGCTCTGATGATGGAGCTACGCCAAGAAATCGAGACAATGAAGGGACAAATGAGAGGGATCGGTTTGGGCCTGTCCAACCCGCACCAGAATTTAGCAGCCCCGTTGACAATGAATGAGCCAAGTATAGAGCAGACAGCTGAAATAGAGCCAGTCGAGGGGGAAGTCACCAAGGCAGAATTATATAAAATCAAACAAAGAGATGATGGGTCCACCCCGAACTATATAAGAAGAGTGGGAGACCCCCATGAAAGATGCAGGAGCCCTCTGAACTACGAGGACATCATTCAGAGATGTGAAGGAAATATTAAAGAAGAAATCCTGCAAAGGGTGATGGGCATTGAAGTTAGAACCTTTGAACAGCTGAATAAGCTGGCAGCTGATGCTGAGGCCTTTCTGGCAAAATATCACCCGACCGCAACCACCCTGAGTCAAAAGAACAAGCCGACCAGTGGGCAACTGAATCAGAAAGAAATTCAGGATATTGATTTTCAGGCCTTCACGAAGTAAAAGCAGAAGGTGAAGGAGGCAGCTAGCTCTTCATCTGTAGTATCTGCCAAGCAACAGCCCTCTTTGAGGTACCAAATGAAGAAACGCTACTCCTTCCCTAGGGAGAAAACTCAAATGCTGTTTGAATGGGCCCGTGCATGTGGCAAGATCGCCCTCCCAGAGCCCGAAGGCCGAGCGATGCCAGATGGAAAGATGATCCTCAAATTTGTCCTTATCACCGATAGAGGGGGCACTTGATTAAGAATTGTTATGTGTTCAAAGATATTATAGAAAGCCTGATTCAAGAAGGCAACATACATTTGGGCAAGTACATGGTGGACCCCTGCAGCCCCATCAAATGGCCAGCTTTAAGAGGACTGCCAGTGTCGCCCCTCTTCATTAGCTGAAGAACAATGTGCCCTAAAGGGCATTTCAAGCCTCTTGAATTATGGCGGAAGCTGAAGAAGAACCAGAATATAGGTGGTGCCCTATTCTGGGGGTAAATGTTGAAGCACATAAAGACAAAGCTGACCACGGCTCGGCGAAGATGATGTGCTCCCACCCGCCGCGACCCCTCGTAGGTCATTTCATGTGGGAAAGAAACAACTGAATGTTCAACAATTCTAAAGCTCTTTGATTATCGGCCTTTGGGGCCGACAGCTTCTCAGCTAACATCCCAATCATCGACGTTCAAGCCGACAGCTTCTCAAGCATTGGCATCCATGCCAATAAGTGCATTCGAAAATGTCCAAAGATACTCGAGACACCCAACCACTGGCATCCTAGCCGGTAGCTTTTCAAAGAATATTCAAATTTACCATCATTGGCATTTAAGCCGACAGCTCTGTAATCATCGGCACTTAAGCCGACAGCTCTTCTACCATTGGCGTCCTGGCCGACAATGTTCAAAAGAAAAATATAGATTCATGCTCTTCAATCATCGGCATTTAAGTCGACAACTCTATAATCATCGGCACTTAAGTCGACAGCTCTTCTACCATTGTCGTCTAGGCCGATAGCTGTTCGAAAATGTTCAAAAAAATATATAGATTCAAGCTCTTCAATCATTGGCATTTAAGCTGACAACTTCTCTCTCCCTCTCTCTTACTCTCTTGCTCTCTGGTGGCTGCCGAAGGGGAGAGTCCCTTCTTCTTCTTCCTCTTCTCTCTTCTGTCTCGTCTGGTGTTTCCTCTTCGTTCTTCTCTCTGTATGTCTTCTGTGTGTATTCCTCTATCTTTTTTTGTCGGAGAAGAAGGGGTTTTTATACCCCAACTACACGGCGACATGGGCCAGCCGGTGGAGGCAGGAAAGAGGGCGCATTGATGGGGATTTGACTTCCCCTCATCCCCGTTGATAGAGGAGTAGCTTGCATGCCTCACTCTCATGTTGCCACGTCAGCCGTCCCACTACGCGCCAAGAATCCGTAGGGGAGTGGCATGAGATCCTCCCTGCCGGATGGGTCGTGGGGAGAGCATGCTGCTGAAGAAGTAGACCATGCCGTTGAGAGGCATTTAGGGTGTGCCGGCGAATGGGACACATGGGCGTGCCATCGAAGGGCAGAAGCAGTGTACCATTCAAGGGAACTTGACAGTTGAACCGTGGGAAGCATCACACGTGTGCCGAGGAAGGTCACTCGAGGGCGCACCGGCGAAGGCCACTGGGGGTGTACCGGTGAAGGCCACTCCCTGGGCGTGTCGGTGAACATGCACTAGGGCGTGCTACTGAACATGCGCGGGGGCGTGCCGCTGAAGGGCATGGTGCAAGTCATTGAAGACCGGCCTTGAGCCCATTTCGTGCACAAGTTGTGGTTCATTTAATTTTTCTTCAGGGCCCATGGATTGTAGGTTTCCCGGGAGTTGGTTTCTCTTCGCTGTCGTGACTCCAGAGATGGTTTCATGACAGTGTGTTGTTCATTCGAAGAGTTCGGATGGCCCGTCATCTCCACAGTTTCTTCGGTTGAAGTTGCTTGTTGATGTTGGACTAGTCGGGATACATGGTCGTGCAATTTTACACGTCCACATCCACTCATATGACTGCCCTCTCCGCCAGCCATGAAGATTCATGAGAGGCCTTTCACCTCATGAACCGCACTCTTGTTGATATCCAGCATCGTGGCCAGGCACATGGGAGCAACCTTGCCAATGTTCAACACCACATTCAGTATTAAGATCACACTCCTGAGGATATCCGATGCCATCTTGGCTATCAGCCACCTCCTGAAGATGGCAACTAAGGATCTTCTGTTTCTTCCCTTTAGTGTTTGTCCTTGGGTCTTGTTGTTAACACTTGGTCCACTTTTCTTGTATCCCATCCCCTCTTTTGATGATGTCAAAGGGGGGGAAGTTGTTACTATAGGTTTATATAGTTTATGCGTGTGTCTCCACACATTTGTATGCATGTTTGTATGCCATTGTGAGCTATTGCATTTGTAAGCATTTGTGAGCCATTTGTTGTATTTGCATTTGAGTTTTGCATCCATGTGTCAAGGAGTCAATGTCGTTTGATCATCTGTCACGAGTTCATATACTGTGTAATGAAAATCTTAATGAATGAAGTGAAGCACTTGGTTATGGCATGACTATTGATTTTCATTTCACTTCTTCATTCAGAGTTAGCAAATACAAATGAATGAATGGTTTGGTGTTTACTTGAATAATGGCTTTTGATTGGATTTAGTTTGCCTTGTGGACTGTAGTGATTATTCACAGTTCCAAATTTATTTAACGGTATGCCAATGCATGTAATGTTCTAAAGTTTTGTCCTCATCAAAAATGGGGAGATTGTTGAGTTGCGTCATTGATTTTGATGATAACAAAACTCCTCTTTAGTTGAGTTTGATGATAACAAAACACTAGAATGGCCAATAGTTTAGTACCATTCATAATTGTAAAAGTGCAAGCATAAGTAGGCCCACAAAGCCATTATCATCACAAGCTAATGCTCAAACTACTCATGCTTCAAAAATGTTCAGAATAAGTCAAATAAACCCAAAATGAATGGAACAAAATGTGGACACAAAGTCTTTGTCACATGGATATGTTCTATTGGGCTAACAAATTTGTTTTGCAGGTTTTTCATATTTTGGTCAACCAATGAAGCTTTGTCGGTCATCTAAAAATTCTAGAATGTAGAACTCTAAAACATTTCAGAGTTTGGTCAACCGATAGAGGCATTTCGCTCGACCAACTTTTCCAGCAATGAAAAGTTTTAGAGGTCACAGAGATCGGTCGACCGAAGCCTTCCAAGCCACCATTTTTGACTTTATTTTCTTCAATGTGGGCAAAGCATCTCTTATGGACTTTTGAGTCCCAAAGCCTCCAAACTCGCCAGAAAATATGGATCTATGTCTTGGGACATTCTTTGAACAACCCAAGGCTTATAAAAACACCTCTTTTGGCTAAGAAACCCTAATGACAAAAGGAATCAAGAGAGACTAACAAGGGGAGAAAGAGAGCTACTACAATGCTTCTTCTCTAAGTTTCCTATCTGTGCATCGGCACTTCTCACGAATGAGAAGATCCCTTTTTATATCAGCAGCAGTAGCAACCCTGGCGTGTGTCTCCCACACCTTCCAGTCCAGAAGGTTTCTCCACGTGTCAGTCTCTTAGCGACTTGTTCACCATGTGTCTCATCTCTGGCATGCTCTCTATCATTGGATCACGTGCCAACCTCATCTTCTCGAAGACACACATGTAATGATAGGGGAATAATCATAAGTTCAAGACTTGTCAAAACATTCCTGTACGAGGAAGAAAAAGGCTGCTTGAAGCATTTGTACAGACACAGCCTATACGAGGTATGCAACCAGAACCCAAAACCTGCACGAGGTATACTAAGAAATCTACACGAGGTTGGCTTTAGAAAAGCTGCACGAGGTATCTCCTCGTAGGTGCAAAGTATGCACGAGGTATACCCTGTGAGAGGGAAAGTGTGCACGAGGTACACTTGGAACAAAAATCTACTCAAGGTATAAAAAAGCCACACGAAGTATACTTTTCAAAAGGTGCACGAGGTATGATTTTCCAAAACATGCACGAAGTATGTTTTTCAAAAAGTGCACGAGGTAAAAGATGCACAAAGAAAGCCTTTTTGAAAACATGCTCGAGGTGCACTTTTGAAAAACTGCACGAGGTATGTTCTTCAGAAAGCTGCTCGAGGTACGTTTTTGGAGAATGACATGAGGTATATTTTTAACAAGAAAAACTACACGAAGTAAGAGATGCACAAAGAGAGCCTTTTCAAAAATGTGCTTGAGGTACATTTTTGAAAAACCGCACGAAGTACGCTTTTGAGAAATCTACTCGAGGTATGTGTTTCGAAAATGACACGAGGTACATTTTTCAGAAATCTACTCGAGGTATGTTTTTCGAAAGTGACACGAGGTATGTTCTTTCAAAAAACTACTTGAGGCAAGAACCAACACTGCACGAGCTAACAATAGAAGCTTCCATAAAGATGTGCATGAAGAAAAGCTTGCACAAACTATGTTTTACTTAGTTCGCGTGCAGAATACAACAAGGACTTCGAAAGATGTGTGCGTGCAGATTTTCTACAGACAAACTATGTAGGAACATCACGTTAGAGAAGCCTGCACGAGGTATAAAAAAGATGACTCGAGGTTTAACCTCGCCAACCAAAACTTACATGAAGAGTAGAAGTCAAGACCAAGATTCTGCATGAAGAATGAGCACTGTTCATGCACGGGGTTAGGTTCTAAAAGGTGCTTGGGTTATAAACCTGCACGAAGACAACCAGAACTGCACGAAGTATGCAAGTGCTTGCGTGCACAAAATGTATGAACTATTATACACAGAACATGCACGAGCTGTGGAGTGTGCACGAGGTATGTAATGCTCAAAACCAAAAACCTGCACGAAGAAGGAACACTGTTCATGCACGAAGTATAAACGCTTCCAACTAAATGTGCTCGATCAAAAAGTGTCCCTAAGTGAAATGTCTGCACGAGGTATTAAACAACTTAGAGAAATGCACTCGTGCACAATGTGCAAGGACTATGATATGCAGATGAATTATCTGCACTAACTCAGACTTATGCAAGTACTTCAATGTGCACGGACCATGCTCGGAAAACACTGTACATGCACGAAGTTTATGAGACATGTTTGGACCTATATGCTATGTGCTTGGATGCAGAAACTGCTTGAAGCCTGAAATGCAAACACATGCACGCACTAAGGACACACTAAGGACATTGTGATGCCAATGTGCACGAGGTATGAGAAACAACCAGAAATTACACTCGTACACTTTGTTGCTCTTTGTTGCTATCATCAAAATAAAATACACATGCTTGTGCCTAGGGGGGCACAACACAGCAGGCCATCAGTCTTTTAAATAATGACTTTTGGCGCAAGCCGTGTTCTTAATTTGGTCAGTCAGGTTTTCCTGCGGATACGGCCTTTGGAAACTCATATGGTGGGACTAGAGACGTTTCTTCACCTTGAAAGGTGTCTTCTTCAAGTGGTGGGCCACCAGGGGTATTTTCATGTTTATGGAGAAGGTTTGTTTGGTGCGACCGAGTCAAAACCACCTTGTTGGCTCTGGGTTGCCATCCGGCATCACCAGGCTCTGGGAGATGAGTTGTGGAGTCCCACCATCGGGTATCTTAAGGCCTCAGCAGTTCGAGTGAACCTTCTTTATTGATTTTCTTCGGCTTTTGCGCTTCGATGGGCCACATCCCTCCGTCGTTCAGGCATGGCTACCATCTGATCATATTTTGGGTGCCAACAAATGCCCCCTAGCCGCAGGTGTCACAAGTGAGGAATGTGCAACGCGGGACCGATGGATGTACTTTAACTAAGTATATTCTTCATCTTGATCACCACGGACCACTGATTCAGTGTAGCCGTAGTGCCGTTAAAATTGCGTGGGGAGATGATAAGCCTTGTTAAAATAGCATGGGATGTTCAAAGTCGTATAACGACATGGGAGTAGTAAATGCCATAAAATGACGTGGAGGGGTAAATGTCGTAAAATGGTGTGGAGGGTTCAATGGTGGCTTTAAAATGGCACGGCCAAAAATGGCGTGCAAATGTTTGGACCGGCGTGGGAGGGCGCTAAAATGGCGCGCCCTTTCCCGCGCCAGATTAAGCCATTAGAAATGCCTTCAAACCCCCCCTTTTCATTGTCTTCTTCTTCATTCGATTTCTGTTTGAAACCTAACCCCCCAGGCGGCTTCTACATTTACGACGGCAGCAGTGATGAGCTCCCATACTCTCCTTTGTCTCCTTCTGTTTCGGGGATGCTAAAGGTAGGGGCATCTCTCCCTTATGCTCTCCTGCTTCTTCTTCGAGGACAGCGAAGGCGGGGTGAGTGGCAGCTTCTCACTATTGTCTTCTCTTCTTCTGGCGTAGTAGGGGCTATGACGGTGACGACAATCTGGGTGTGGGCGAAGGCCTTGTTTGGCTCGATTCAGGGGGTTCAAACCCCTTCATTTCAGGCCTCGAGAGGCTCCTAGTAGGCAAGCCCTCGGATCTAAACCCCCAGGTGTCCTGTTCAGTCTCGATGTGACACCCACGGCCTAATTTAGGGACTGTCTCATAATGGACATGTTCCCACTTTGTTCTGGCATGCTCCCCCATTAGGGGAGACTCTGTCGAAATTTTGTTAGAATCTTGCTTTAAAAAAGCCATCTTCTAACCCTCTATTGTTTTCTTTTCTTTTCTGGATGCAGACATCATGGCATCTGGCTCTTCTTCCTCTTCCTGTGCCATCATGACTTGGAGAGGTGTTCATTCCCTGGATCGAGGCAACGACTGGCTAGCTATAGTCGCTGAGTCCTCTAATTTTGACGCTGACATGGTGGACACTGGCTGTTTGTTGATCATTGGTAGTGATTCTTTCAAGTATAATCGTCGTGAGGGCTATAGGGAAGACCATCCCAAGGACAAACACTTGATGTCTTTTATCCGATGCATCAATCTTCTGGGGAAGCAGGATCTATTCCGTGTTCGAAGGGCCGAGCAGGCAATTGTTGCTGAACGAGACAACTTGATAGATTTCATTATGCGGGGGAGACCCATATATTTTCCAGGTGACCCCCAAAAATGGGGTGCCATGCTCAGACTGCAAGAGCTGACTCCACAGGATGGTCTATTGATGAGGGCACCTGAGTTTGTCCCAGCCCAGTGGAATGAATCGACAGGTCGTGTTGACTGAGAGAAGCCATCCTTTGGCTTGTTCTTAGCCCTATTGAAGTGGGGGTACAGAGAAGAGCCATTCCTTCTGGACTATCTAGCAGTGGGCTTCAAGCACCAAATTACTGTGGGCTAGTTTGCCGATATGAAGGCTACTGACACCCACGCCTTCAGGGCAGGAGCAATGGAATTCACCAACTACGTCTTGCAGCATTATGCACCAATTCTGATCAAAGTCGAAGTGTACCACAATGTGCATGCTTCAAGGTATCGATACCCTATTTCCAAGGGCCTCTGTTGTGACATGATTGAGGTGTTTTGTCCAGAATACAACACCTTTTATACATCAAAAGGAGAGACGTCTTTAGACCTTTGGAGTCTTTTCAAACTAAGCGGTCTCCCGATTGACGGTGAACCGTATGAAGAGGTTTGTTGGCCAGATTCGTTGAAAGATCAGACCGACGGCGAGGGGCGATATTTAACTGGATTCGCCTATCAGTATTTGATGAAGGTGTATCATACTCTGTGCCATTCCTCATACGATACCCGAGAAGCTCGTAAGCCCAGAGAGAAGAGGCACATGAGAATGGGTGCTTGGCTCTAGTACTTCTTTAGAGGGGAACGAAAATATGAAGATTTCCCTTCAATGGCGCCATATCCTGTTTAGCGAAAGAAGAGGGTTTGACGACAAGCAAGTTTCCCTCCTTCACTGAAGGAGGGTCAAAGAGGAGGGCCCAACCCCACCGGTGTCAACGCAGTCACCCACTGTGTTGCGTACTTGATGTATTGAATTTGTTCCTTCGCTCTCCCACAAGGTGATGAGAGCATGATTAGAGCCAAGGCCATTTATCCCGCTTGTCTGATGGCATGGGGCATAAAGCTCTCACTTTGCCCGGTTGCATTGTACAAAATATATAAGCACCTTCATCATTCATGTCTCCCCAGAAATTTGCTGATGCTTGGTCCACTTCACTTCTTTAATGCCTGGATATGCACGTTGTTCCAAGAGGCTACTCCTCGGGCACTCCAATCACTGCAGTTAGTTTCACGAATGATAGAATTTGTAGGCGCCGAGCCGACCCAGACATCAGACCAACTCTTTGCCATCCGAGAAAAATTGACCAAGGTTCTGATGGATGCACCCGATGTCTTGCACTTCTGGAGCTTGGCTACTCATTCAAGTCCGTTAATGAATAAGATGCGGGAGTGCCACCTTCATGAAAAGGAAGAGTATATTCATCCCATTTTCGGTGCCAAGTGTACAAGGCCAATTCTAGAACCAGAACTAGTTGACTGGGCGCTGTCGATAAGGCCGAGCGTCTTGGTTTTTCGCAAGAGTGGGACTTTGTGGCTGGAGCCCTACTATCCATTCTGATTTAGTCAGAACTTTGATTATGATCAGCATATTCCCCCTTCTTCAGCACAGTTTGCACTGCCAAATAGAGTTCGGCCTGGCCAGGCAATGGTCTGAGCACATTACTAGGTCTATGCACATATGCATGTTTGTTCAAGAAAGGTCGATGAACATGCTCAATCAAGGTCGGTGCACTCTTTCGGTCCAGTCCAGAAGGTCTACATGTCTGCTCTCCCAGAAGTATTCTCAAGCTAATTTTTCTGTCAAATAAATTGGGTGATCTAGAGAGTGAAAGTAGGTACCTCAAATCATTAAATGCATAGAATTCGAGATTTAGAAGATGCCCCCAGAGTTGACTTTTGTTCTAGTCATCATTACCCTACCAGTACAACTTGTTTGGAGGTTCTTTTCTGTTAGAATCCATACCTAGGACTGACTTCTGTCAGGACCACTTTTCTACTATCATTAAAAGAGATTTGATCCTAGATTGTACTGTGTACAGAAAGTCAACCAGAGCCTCAAGAAATGCAGAGCGCAAGGGTCATTAAATGCTCAGATTTTTGGTGATCAAAACTGGTCGTTGTCAAGCTCCTGTTTGTCTGCTGTCAAAGAAGATGGAGTCTAAAACACTCCTCTTTGTCCCTGCTGGACAAAGTGAAGGACAAAACTTTTGGTCAGAAAGCTTCTTCTCCTAGGCACACAAACCCATGCAAGGATGGCGCATCAAGTAGATTGCCTCAAGAGTATAAAAGAAAGTGCAGAGAGGCACAAGAAAAGTGAGCTACAGTGATCAAGAAGAGTGTATTCGTGGAGAAAAAGGAGGTAGCAACTGTGCAACAAGTGTGGAAGAAGAAGAAGAAGAAGAGAAAGGAGCACAAGGCAAGCAAGCCGGCAGAGAAGAAGCTTTTTGTGAAAGAAAGACATTTTCTTCCTGGTGCCACAAGCATGCCTGCAACGGAGCAAATCAGTCCTTCACCTTCAGGTGTTCTCATGGGAAGGAAGATCATCAGGCACCTATGAAAGCTGTGAAGTTGGTCTGCCTCCTCTCTTGTGTTCATGGTGAAGACCTAGAGAGAAGAAGAGGAAAATCAAGCCCAGGCTTCATCCAGTTCCTACCCAGACAGGAGTCTTCTTTCTCCATAGAACTTCCTTTCCATACTCTATCTGGTCTACCAATTTTCTGTTCTATTTTTCTCAAAACTATACTCTTCTACTACTCCCTACCTACATGTAGGAAGACAGACAGTGAGTTCACTGGTCCGTGGTGGTTGGGTTGTGTACCCTCAAGCTGTGTGATGGTAGTTTGGAGAGAGGTTGCCTCTTTGGTGGAAGCTGTGAATCAGCGGTAGTGCATTTGCACCAGTGAAGCCTCACCAAGTTGTGTGAGGGGTGGACATAGGTCTCTAGGTAGAGACCGAACCACCTTAAAATCTTATCTCTCTGTGGTGTGTGTTTCTCAATTACTTTAGCACTAGATGCTTGTGTAGGATCATTCTTAATCATCGTTTGCGCATCTAGCTCACCAACTTGCGACTGTTCGTGTGTTACAGTTCCTTAATTTTTATCTTGTTGTTATTTCCGCAAAAAGGGGGCTGATCTATTCACCCCTTCCCTCTAGATCTACCTATCCCTACACATCAGAGAAGGTGTCTTTGAATGTGTTTAGGGCATCTCAATATCTAGAACACGATGAGGAGTGCAATGTTATTGATATTTTTGAGGAATTAATCGAAGAAACTCTAGAAGATATCAATGATACCTTAGAAAAGGGTAGTTTGCTCCAAGATTCTCCTCTTTCTCTCACACCTTACTCTAGGGTAGAGCCTCTCCCTACCCTCAAATCTTAAACATGTTCTTCTATCTTTGGATCAGCCGCTCGTCCTTGAATTGAAACCTCTGCCAGATTCGCTAAAGTATGCTTACTTAGGCCCTGACCAAACTCTGCCTGTGATTATTGCTTCCAATCTCACTTCTGCTCAAGAGTCTTAACTTCTAGATGTCCTTCAAGAGCACAAGGGGGCGATAGGTTGGTCGATGGCGGATTTAAAAGGCATTAGTCCAGATGTGTGCATGCATTATATTTACTTAGAGGACAATGCCAAGTCAAGTAGAGAGATGCAATGCCAGCTGAATCCAAATATGAAGGAGGTAGTAAAGAAAGAAGTTGTCAAGTGGCTGGATGCCGGGATTATATATCCCATTTCGGACAGCAAGTGGGTCAGCCCCACGCAAGTTATTCCTTAGAAATCAGGGCTAACCGTTGTTACCAATGAGAAAGGAGAAGAAGTACCAAAGAGATTGCAAACGGGGTGGAGAGTTTCTATAGATTATAGAAAATTGATTTCGATGACAAAGAAAGATCAATTCCCATTCCCGTTTGTGGATCAAATATTGGAGAAGTTGGTTGGACAAAAGTACTTTTACTTTTTGAATGGCTATTTCGGGTACAACCAAGTTGCTATATACCAGAAAGATCAAGAATTTATATGGGGGCATGAGAGCCCGATTACAGATGCTTGCAAGCCACGGGACAATTCCATCATTTATGATGGTCCCCGGGTCATTGCATTATTGTGCGGGAAGTTCTGCATTCATACATAGCGTCCGTCACAGGACCTGTGACTCAGTAGGCTACCGCCCGAGGGGTGTCACAGTGTATTCCCAATGTAAGGCAATGTCGAGACCGGGGAAGTAGGGGTCCCATGGGCACCATTGTGTTGGACCGGTCGAGCGTCACTACAGTCGAGGCAACCGAACGGCACAAGCACCACTTGTGAAGGGAGCGGCCGAGCGCTGTTGAGACTGGAGAGGTAGGACGGCGTGAGTGCCGCCCTGCCTGGAGTGACCAAGAGCCGTTGAGATTGAAATCGCAGGGTGTCGTGGGCACCGTTGCGACCAGAGCTGTTGAGGCTGTAGGCATCGCTTTGACTGGAGTAGTTTGGTGCCGTTGACACGGTAATGACTGGAGCAATCTGGTGCCATAAGCACCACTGTGATTGGGGCGATTGGGCGCCATCGAAACTGGGAGAGTTGGGTACCATAGATATCATTGCTAGAACGATCAGGTGCCATGAACACTGATGAGACTGGAAAGCCTGAGGGTCACTGGAACTGAAATAGCAGGGCGTCATTGGGACATGGCGGTAGGGTGTCGTGGGCACCGTTGTAGCTGAACGCTTGGGTGCCGTAGGCAAAGTAGTGACCGGAGTAGCTAGGCAAACGGGTGCCACGGGCCCTTACGTGACTGGGGTAGCTGGCAGTCGGGTGCCGGGGGCACCATTGTGACTGTGCTAGCTGAGTGATGACTGGAGTAGCTGGCAGTCGGGTGCCGAGGGCAGCGTTGTGACTGTGGTAGCTGAGTGATCGGGTGCTGCGGGCCCTGACGTGACTGGAGTAGTTGGCAGTCGATCGGGTGCCGTGGGTCCCGACGTGACTGGGGTAGCTGGCAGTCGGGTGTCGCAGGCACCATTGTGACTGAAGTTGTTGAGCGCCGTTGAGGCTAGAGTAGCCCGGCATGGTCTGGACTCGGTGGTCGGGTGCCGGGGGCACAGTTGTGACCCGAGTGATTGAGCCGTCTGGTGCCGTAGGCCTCGACGTGACTGGAGTGACTGGGTAGTCGGGTGCCGAGGGCACCGTTGTGACTGTGGTTGTTGAGTGGTTGGGCGTCATGGGCCCCATTGCGACTGAAGGAGCTGGCTATCGGGTGCCAAGGGCACCGTTGTGACTGAAGGAGCTGAGCGATCGTGTGTCGCGGGCCCCGATGTGACTGGAGTAGCTGGGGATCGGGTGTCGAGGGCACTGTTGTGACTAAAGGGGAGGAGCACCGCGAGACCTTGATGGTCGTGCTTGGGGCCCAATTGGGAATGGCAGTCGGGTGCCAGAGGCACCATTGTGACTGAAGGAGATGGGCGCCGCGAGACCTTGATGGTCGTGCCTGGGCCCATTGACAAAGGCAGGGGCCTGACACTCCATCTTGCGCCTAAACTTGTGAAGTATGCCCATTGTCTGGGTAACGGTACTGAGGGCATGCTTATCGAGGTGACACCAAGGTGACGTACGATCATCAAGGTGGGGAGCTGAATAGGGCGCTTCGATTGAGCCGCGTTTGATGGTGCACGATCATTGGAACAGAGACTGGGCAGGGTGCTCTCATCAAGCAATAGCCATTTTGTGCACGAACATCAAGGTAGAGACCAGGTAGGGTGCCTCAATCTAGCAACATTTGATGGTGCACAATCATTGAGGCAGGGACTAGTGGGGGCGCTCTCATGAAGTGACATCTGGGTCATGCACGAACACCGAGGTAGGATCGAGCTGGGTGCTCCCATAAAGTGACATCTGGGGCTGTGCACGATTATCGGGTCAGGGTCAGTCAGGGTACTTTCATCAAGCAACATCAGGGTCGTACACGACTATCAAGACAGGGCCAGGCGAAGTGCTTTCATACAGCAGTGTCCGGGTCATATGTGATCGTCAAAACGACACCCAGATAGGGCATGTTCATCAAAGTCGGGGCCGCACTTAAGTGGGTTTGTGTCTTGGCTAAAGGCTGGAGGGGGCGCAATTATGCGGCATGCCCTCGGCGTGAGCTTAGCGAACACAAAACTAGCCAACCAAGCCCTTCATGCGCCGTTCGTAGTCTGGGGGATGAGCTCCATGTATGTTCTCCTTGTTCCTCCAAAGGGGAGGGTTTTATAGCGGAAGATGAAGGGTCAGGTTTAGGCAGACCAAGTTGAGGGTAAAACTTGGTCCATGTAAACCCTTGGGAATATGTGTTTTTTTTTTGTTTACGGAGTGGGGGAGGGAGGGTTTAGGTGGACCAGCCCAAGGGGCTGGTCTGGTCCACCTAAACAATATAGATTCAAATATGCTTTCAAATTTTCTCAAGGATAAAAATTCCCTGTAGAATTAAACCATTTTACTTATGAAACATTCAAAGAAGGCATACAATTTCAACAATGAACAATCTTGCCAAAGTAGATCAAACTCTCCCTGAGAAAATGCACTTAATTCAGATATTCACATGACGATGCCCCTGAAATTTCAGATAGGACAATATGCAATCATGCAGACTGGGCTTTTATGCTGACTCCCCCTTAGCTTGTGTAGCGACCTAAGATCCGAGTACCAAAAAGGAACCGGTGTGACTTGAACCTTGGCCCACCACCCACGAGTCCGGAGACTTGGGAGGGTTAAAGGATGGTGTAAGGGTACATAAGAATCTAAAATAACTATAGAACTAATACAATTTAATTAAGAGATATAGAAAAATAAATGATTAATCACTAAACAGATACATGGTCCAGAATATCTCATGTCCATAATAGTACAGTCAACCGAAAGAAGAGTACAAGTACACGGGGCATACCCCGGCTCTGGTAACTGTCAACTACACCAGATCGCTAAAGCCACACGAAGCCTCAGACACGCTCCACTACAACCTCACCTCACCTGAAAAATACAAGTGTGAGCCTCATCTCACTGGCTCAGTAGGGATCCTGTAGACCCCTACCTCACAACGGAGGAACAAGACAACAAGGCTACTACACACGAGGAAAGTAAACAAATAAAGAAGTGCAGTTATAATAATAATCAATAAACAAGAAAATCTCGCTACAACTAATCTTATCGACCACGTGTCATGCCGAACGGAAACAACCACAACCCAATGGAGAAAACAGGGCCACTACCTGCCAGAAGATAGGAGCACCACCCACTAGAAGCAAAGCTAGATGAGTCCACTGACGACTTACACCACACCACAGTGTCTTCATACACATCCTAGGCAAAAACTGTAACATACACCAAGTACCATGGACAAGGACTAGTTGGGGTCACACTCGTCAGCGTGGGTCTGACTCTCCCAACCACGTGTGCACACACAGACCATGCACTCTATGTTAGGCCCTCTAGCTGGTTTTCCCCCCAGCTCTGATGCAGGCTGCAAAGATGATGGGCCGTACAGTAACCAACCTAGAAACTGTTTCTCTGGGTTATGCTCTCCACCACTGCCAAGTGGGTCCACACACCCGTGTGCAGGAAAGTTACGACTAGTAGATGGGTCATTGGAGGTAAGAACTCTCTAGCCAATGGGAACCACCGTTTGTCACACTGACGAGGTGCGGGAATGACTTTCCACACCAACACCGACTCCCGATGACATAAACTAGCGGAACATAGAAACCCGGGACACAAATAGGGTCCAACAACCCTTAGGTCGCATGGGTACACTAACCAAGGTAAAATCACTCCTCTTGGACCCCCTTGGCACACACACAGCTCTCACGGGGTGCACGAGGTATCCCTCGAGCCAAACTCCAATAGGGGGGGCAAAATTGACTCAACTGGAGGCCAGAATGACACAATTGGAACCTGGTCAAAGTAAAAATCAGGTGGTGGTCCTCCCCAGACCGTCACCTCAAGTGGCGGTCCATTCTGGACCGCTGCCATTAGGTAGCGGTCTCCCAAAGATCGCAACCCCAAGAATGCGGTCATGCCATGACCGCAACCTGGAGGACCCCAGAGAAGGTGGTAGTCTGTACCTAACCGCTACCATCAGAAAGCGGCCATGCCTTAACAACAATATGGTAGGGACCCCCCAACAGCTACATCGACACGCCCGCAAGGGTACGTCGACTCACCCAAGTGGTGGTCGACGGCGGACTACTACCATCAAGTAGCGGTCGATCGCAAGACTGCGACCTGAGACTGACATTCTGGGCCAAGATGGGGCCCTCAGCAGACCGCCTCAAATAGGAGGCAATCTCTGGTATGATCGCGACTTCGTTCCGAGCTCAAAAATGACGAACTCTGTGGAAAATTACATTCCACACCCCATTCACCCCTAGGTGATGGGGAAAGCAAGGGAAACCCATCCCCTTCACCTCTAGCATCGAATGATGCCCACAAAATGACCAAAAACCACAGAAAACTCTAGATCTGGCGCTCGAACCCCATGCATGTGATTTCCCTTCCCAGCGTAAAATAGACCCCTCTATACCTCTCCTCAGCCTAGAAATCACGGGGAATACAATAAAAGAGGTAAGGATCTGTCCCCCTACCTCAAAGACGTAAGAATCCATAAGATCGACATCGATCTTCATCAAAATCATCGGTTCACGAACCCCATGCACGAAGAACACGCCTCAAGAGCACCCTCATGAATCCAGCATCCTCGAGTCCGTCCCGCCACCGTCGCTGTGGCCTCCCCTTGGCTCGCCGTCGGTTGGTGTGATAATGGGATAGGTTTGACAATGGTGCCCCTGGGACCAAGTCAATTGCATGCTGGATGTCACGCAAAGGGGAAAATTTATCTGGAAAATACTCTGGGAGCACGTCTTGAAATTCACTCGGGACAGGCTTCACTTCCTCAAAAGGTGAATCAATGGACTCCTCAGATGACTCCCTGGAGAGCAAAAATTCTAGGCTCAAGTTCTTAGGCTCTCTCTCTCTCAAATTCCCTAGGACTGATAATATGTAAGCTTTTGTCGGCCTTGTCACCCTCTTTCCTGGTTGGCTGTCCCACCTTAGGGAGTAAAGAGTTGAGCCGTATTTTCTTCCCTTGATGCTGGAATGTACAAGATTTGGTCCGACCATAAATAGTGACATCGAGATCATGGAGCCAAGCTCGACCCAAAATGATGTGTCCCACATCCATCCTGACAACGTCACACTAGATCGAGTCACTATAGGTTGAGAACGTAAGTGGGATGAGACACCTTTCATTGATAGAGATGGATGGCATGTCAACCAAAGAGACTTTGTAAGGGTTGGGGTGGGGTATTGTCCTCAGTCCAAGTCGTGAGACGGTGGCTGATGACACTGCATTATTACAGTTCCCGCTATCAATGATGATCTTGTAGTTCTTGTCACCAATTTTGACATAGGTGTGGAAGATGGTGCTTCTTCGCAAGTCATCGCGCTCCTTTAGTTGAGTTAGCGCACATCTCACTACACCAAGCCCATGGGAGTTGGGATTGTTATGAATACTCTGAATGCATGCTAAGGCATTCGCATCACCAGGCCACTCATCATTATCATCTTCATCATCAACATTCCCTAGGTCTCGCTTATAGACATCTTCCTCTACAACTTCCCAGTGATCTTCTCCTTCTCGCCCATCAATTAGGAGTTGGCAGGTAGGGCATTGACCAGCAAAGTGGCCAAACCCTTGGCATCTATAACACTAGTCCTTGGCAAGGGGTTTTGGGGGTTCCTTCATTATTGCCTTCCCCCTCCACCCTGAGGGGGTGTTGGAAGGGGTGGACGGGCCTTGGGCTGAGGTTGGGAGGGAAGGGGCTAGGTTTCAGAAGTGGACCCTCAAGTAAGGGTATGTAGAGGTTCGAACTGCCTAGTGAATGTATGTCTCTACTAGTCTTCTAGGCTCTGGACAACTTGGTAGGCCTGATCTAACGTGGTTATCTCTGGCACAACCAACTCCCTTTGGAGGTACTCATGCAGAGCAGCCCTAAAATGGGACACGACCACACTCATGTCCTCGGCCAGCTCACATTGCATGTTCCCTTGAGTCAGTCATTGCCAACGATCCATGAGGCGAAGTTTGTAGGACGTGGGCAGGTATTTCTCCTTCAATTTCTCTCTCATTTGGTCCCACATGAGGATCGGTGGCTCCCTCGCCTCTCTAAGCAAGCGCTCCACATTATGCCAATGGAGTTCGACTTGCCTAACCAGTTTCATTGTGGCAAACCTCACTTTTCTCTCCTTAGACATATCATAACACTCAAAGTAGTGGTCCATGTCATTCATCCAGTCGATAAAAACCTTAGGTTCCAACCCAAGGCATCAATCTTGACATCCTCGTGGCCCTATCATCAAGATTGGATTGCTCATACTAACCTTGGTGTTGTCTTTGGCCTTGATATCTACCCTCGCATTGGCATTGGTTACATTGGGGGTGGTGCTACCCAACATTTTGATCGACCAGAGCTGCAGGGGCTTGCCCAAAGTTCTGGCCGCCCGAGGCAACAGGTGCTTACCCATTCGGGTCCTGAAGGTGGTTCTCTAGGTCCCCTTAACGATTCCCATATCCCTGGATGTTATGTTATAGAGAGGTGAGCCGTTAGTTAGGTCCTTTAGAGCTTTAGCAAGGTAGGGATCCATACTAGACTAGGAAGAGGATGAACATGCACTGTAAACTCTACCACTACGTAGTGTGGGCATGCAATAGAAGATTCCTACAATGCATTTAAAAATATCTGCAAATAATTTTTCCATACAGGTGTCCCTGCACATACAGCTGAAAGCGAATATTTTCAACCTATGCTAGATGCCATAACAGATGCTGGCCCTGACTTGCAAACTCCGTCACGTCGAGACATATACAGGCGTGACCTTGAGGGAGAGGTTGAGGAGCTCCATGATTGGGTTGAAAGCTTCAAGCATATATGGATGGAGAGAGGATGCACCATCATGTGTGATGATTGAACTGGTACCACGAAGAAGTCCATGATTAACTTTTTGGTCTATTGCATCGAAGATAGAGTATTTGTTAAATCTATAGATGCATCAAATTATGAAAAAAATGTCAATTATTTGTTTCATTTGATGGATAAGATGGTAGACCAAATTGGAGAGAGTGTCAAATTTAAGTCAGCTCATTGAAAAAAGGATTTCATGTACATACATATATATGCACATATATATAGAAATTTTTTATTTAGCAGCATTTTACATTCTAACAACTACCATCACATATATGAGATCCATTTTGGCATGGCTCCCCCAGGAAGGAATAGCCAGGATATCTCTTGGCAAGACATGACATATGTTTCCACCATCCTTAGTGCATCTCCCAGTAATGTGTGAGAATCATTTGTACTCTCCTTCTTTCCTCTCTCCTGAAAGTGGGCAGCACCACAGTTTTATTAAATATTCAAAAAGAAAAGTATGTATAAGCCGTATGCTCACTCAAATTTCTTTTCTGTGCAACGCATCAATCCCATGCCAAGATTTGAGGGCTACATTAGCTGCCCAAATATCACAAAATAAAAGAGTGTTCTTTCCACTTTATACAAAATCCTCACCCACTCTTAACTCCATCACAAGAAAGGATGAAAACTCTTTCCATTGCTCTTGATTATCTAAAATTGATGAGGGATGACATGACAGGCATCTGGCACATAGGCGAGGGTGGGGGTCATGTTCTGCACTAAGGGAACATATATTAAACATGTGGTGTGCGTGGCCTTCCGGTGTGCCCTTTGAATGGCGCTCTGTCCTAGCAGACTTTCCATGAGCAAATGGTGGGTGGCTACACCTCTCCCTCTTGTGTTGATTCTGAAGAGGGATGATAGAGGGGTGGTAGTCCTTCGTGTTCCTGCTGATGCTGTTGCTCGAACTGAAGAGAACAGGGGGTCGTCCTATTCTTGCTGCTCACTGGGGCTGCTACTGGTGGTACAGAGAGACAGGGCAGACTGCCCTTTGTGCAGGTGGAGGAGGAAAGAAGGGGCCGGCCTCCCCTTGTGCTGCTGGAGAAGAATGGGAAGAGGTAGAGGTCGACTGAACCAAGAGGAAGGGGAGGCGGAGGGGAGGCTGCAGCTGATGAACAGGGAAGAGGGAGGGGCCGGCCTGCTGTTCTGCTGTTTGTACGAAGGCCGGTCAGGAGAGAGGTGAAGATGCTGCAGCCTGCTGCTGCTGCGGCTGGCTGGGGCAATGGAGATGGAGAGGGGAATGGAAGAGTGGATCAGGTTTTGGTGGGTCTCCCACCCAGGGACTCTTGCCCTCTCCCTCTTGGAGTACACACAAGCACACATGCGCATGCGCACGCGCAGGGAGGGTGGCTGCTGCAAACTAGATTTCTTCTTCTGATTCACTAGTGCTAAGGGTTACAAGGGAGGCCACTATATATAGAGTGGCTACAAAAAACAGACAGAATTGGGCATACCTTGTGCACGAGGCTCCCGCCAGCGGGGTCTGGGGAGGGACAATGTATGTAGCCTTATCCCGAAAAATCGAGAGACTGTTTCCTGACTCGAACTCGTGACCTCCAAGTCACGCAGGAGACAGCCTTACCGCTGCTCCTAGGTCCGCCCTCTAAAACACAGACAGAATTGCCCGACTTAAAAGAAAATTACATTGCAAACTAAAAACCTTAAAACTTAGATAGCAAAATCAGTGGCGTCTCCAGGAGTTCCATTCCTTGACATGCTCATAATTCCATCGTAGCCCTGCCTCATACAAGGCCGTACGTGCTCCTGCATCAAAAATCTTGTAACTCCCCTCCCCCCAGAAAGCAGATGAACGAGCCACCAAACCATGCAATACCCTTGAGATCTCATTTTTTGAGCCAACAAGATTTCAACCCCTCTGGGCAATTGCAATCCTATGCCAACATTCTGAAAAGACTGTTGCCGAAAAAGCATCCCGCCAATGGCAGCCGTGGTGGGGGAGCCCCCCCCACACGCTGCTCCTGCGATCTCCGCTCCTCTTCAGGTTTCTTCTCCGCCTGGCATCGATGCTTCTCGCCGCTCATATACGCAAACTCTCATGGCGTCTCGACAGAAGCCAAGAATTTCCATCCTGGTCAAGGCTCCAGGATTCACTGATCTTGGAGAGCCGGCGGTTTACTTCTCCAAGGCGGATGTTGAAGCATCGCTGCAACTTCTCCATTATGCCATTATTGCCAAGTGTTCGTATGGGAGACCTGCTATACCTGAGATCAAGAATTGTCTGATCCAAAGATTGTCGCTGGTTTCAGATTTTGTTATTAGCCGTCTGAATTCGAGACACCTATTATTGAGATTTGATAGTGAAGCTGATTTTCTCAAACTTCTTATACAGAGGAATCTTTATATCAAGGGTTTCCTGTTTCATTTTTTCCGCTCGACGCAGGATTTCGATTTTGATGCTGATCCCGCCACTGCTCCAGTTTGGATTGGGTTTCCTTCACTTGCTGCCAATTTGTATCATGAGGATTGTATGCGTTCTATTGCAGGGAACTTTGGCC
>JANBPO010000426.1:0-105970 GCA_024336825.1 Amorphophallus titanum
TTGTTCAAATCTTTGCCCCTCGATGAGGGATGTTTTGCATTAAAGTTTAGAGTTCTCATTCCTTTCTTTGATTAATATCAATTTAAGGCCTGAGGGCCCCTTGTCCTAGTAGTTAATCAAAGGTTTTCTCCTCTCCGAGGGGATGTAATTAACGCCATGACCTTCATGGCACGACGAGTTCTATTCTCGACTTGATATACACAATCGTCTGATTAGTCAAATAGAGCACACTCGTGGTCTCAGACCCTCTTAGTCGTGAGGTCCGAATAAATTATCACTCCGGTGACTGGCACGCCCATACACTTAATAAAACTGAATAAACCATGAAGAAAAAGAACTAATAAAATATTTAAAAAGATGATTGTATCGTAAATGCATCCAACAAGTTTGGCATGCTCAGTGGGACTAGACCTCCTTTCATCTTCTCGCCAGGATTAGGGGCCCAACAGCCTCCTCCTAAAATTCTAACTCTCTTAAAATTGCAAGTTGCATCCTGAAAAGCACGATGGCTGTTTCCTTCGGACCACTCGTGGTTACTGATCACGCTAGGTACAGCTACCTAACCGTGCCAATGAGGTTCGTTGATTTCCCGCTGGTTGTGGGCTTCCCCAACTTCTTGGGGGTAGCCTTTGTCAAGCTCCTGGATGTCCAGGAGATGGAGCCAGTCCCTGCTGCATAGGCAACCTTAACCAATGCTGCTGTGGTGAGCTGCTACGTCCAGCACATCCCTCCCACACTGTCAGCAACAAGAAGTGCTCGCCGACTGCTAGGCGGGTGGCTAGAAGAAATACCGGCATATTGCAAGGCCGACTATCAACATCGGGGAAATCTGTTCTAATCAAAGGAGTCTGCATCTTTCTGAACGGTCGACAGGTTAAGATTTCATCCGATCGGGTGATTGCAAACGTTTCGGTGTGGAGCTCATTCCAAGCACTGGCTCAAGAAAAGCTGGACCATGTCAAATTCGGATCAAGGGGAGGTCTGGCCCCGAAGTCGACCGAGCTTAAACCAATATGGGTGCCCAAGCAAAGGCGGGCCCCGACTGCTATTCAACTAGAACCTGTTCAGGTTGACAGGTTTGATGATGATAATGAAGAAGAAGAAGAAGAAGAAATGAGAATAGAGGTGCTAGCTTCAACACCTCGCAGACCAGCCTTCTAGGGCTATGGCCAGTAGGCGAATGTCTATGCCTCCGACTGAAGATGCAACAAGATAGCTGGACAGCGGCGGTTTGCTTACTGGCTACCAACTCAACACAAGATGTCACCACCAACACTTTGCCCCACAAATGAGCATGATGATATCACCCAAGCCGTTCGAGGATATTTCTAGGGTCTCGGGAACACCCATCAACGGACACAATGGCTCTTGGAGGCAATGAGTGCTGTGGAAGATGAAGACCGAGGAGTACAAGTCGACCTGGAAGAGATCGGGGATGAAGGGTTCGGATACTATGGACTATCTTTCCATGAATGAGTTACATCGAGGGTCTCGGTGTTCGACAGACTAACCTTCCCTGGATGGCCAGTCAGGAGGGTGACACGGAGGGGTAGGCACCTCCAGATATTCAGCTTTAACATGACTGGAGTGGCTGGCCGCTATGGGTCTCTACCCGATGAACTCGAAGAGGTGACTAGGCTTGCCAAGAGGCCCGGTCCTATCACCAGAAGGAAGAAGGTTGCAGCTGATGTAGTGCAAGCCCTTGCTAAAGAAACAAGCGCAGATGTCATCACCATGACTACAAACGTGATCACCACTAAAGATGAGGGCGAGAGGCCAGCACTCGTTTCAGATGCTCCATTGGAGGGAGGAGGCCAGGCACCTAGCCCTTCCACCCCCAATTCAACAATGATGCTGCTACTCCTGAAGTACCAATAGGAGATTGAGATGCTGAAGAAACAAATGAGCGAGCTGAGCATGCAAGTGTTAGCCTCGAAGCAAGTGGAAGCTCCTCCTGAAACATCACGGCATGGCGCCGATGAGCTTGAGGGTTCACCTCAGATGGCAGCTTCTCAGCCAATACACAACTATTTTGGGGGTACGGCCCCGATATCACCACCAGCTCCTCAGCATTAAGGGACTGCCGCTACCATACCTCAAGCCACGGTGTTGACAACACCTCAGATGCAGCAAGCCCACCTCTATCCCAATCTGATAGACCCGATGATTGTAAGCAAGCTGATTGTCGAACAGATGATAGATATGAAACTGGCAGATCGAGGTGGTGATGGCTATGCCCCGTTCGATATATACAAAATGTCGTATCCAGCCCACCATGCTACTAAAAGACTTCCTCCTAGCGTCAATAAGCCACTAAAGTTTGACAAGTTCAATGGGCAAGGATCCCCAAAGGAGCACATAGCCTATTACACCATGATCCCCCCCCCACCGTGAAAGAGACCACCCCCTTCGAGAGTCTAGTACCTCTAATCTCCCTCATCGACCTATCACCATCCCCTTTACACTTGGTCTCCTGCAGGCAAAGGATATCAACCTTATACCTCCTCACCATCTCCCTCACCATTCTCCTCTTCTCACCCCCCTAAACCCCTCACATTCCATAAGATGATCCTCATGATAACTGAAATAAGCTCCCCTCGCCTCCCTCCTGCTCCTCACCCTCCACCTCTACCACTTCGCCATTCCTTCCAGCCTTCAATTGGGACATTCCTTTCTTAGCCTCCTTTGTCCGAGCTACTAGCTATCTCTTCTGGATCAGGAGAAGAGACCCCCTGATGCCCTTCTCTACCCCGTCGTACAGGACACTTCCCTGCAACTTTGAAGTGGCCCTCCATCACAGGGATGGCAGTACCAGTTTCGGTACCGATTTCGGCCGGGTCCGAAACCGAACCGTATCGGTTTCGATTTCAGTTTCGGTCCGAAATCAATTAAATTATTATTATTTTTTAAAATCTTACATTTGGTTTCGACCCGGTTTCGACCTTGGGTGTCGTTTCGTTTCGGTCCGAAACCGAAATGTTTCGACCGAAACTGCCATCTATGCTCCATCACCCTCTCCACCTCACCCATCAATTCTTTTCCCTCTTCTTTCCTTGGAAAGCTACCCTCCTCTTGCTCCCCACATCTCTCCTCCACTGAGTACCCTGACCCCGAAGGAGTGGCAGGGATAACTTCATCAAACGTCCACTGAAGGAGGCCAGTCACTTCGACAGAGTGGAAGTACACATGTCCGTGGACCCAGCATCCATGTCTGCTCGGTGATCCAGAGCCAGTAGTTTGAGGATCCTATCATCCACAATGGCTCCCAAATCCAGCGCATTGAGGGCCGGAGCCAGCAGGTGGGGGAGCTTACACTCCGGCAAGGGGGTGAACTCCCCAAACTCCTTATCTTGGCCTCCAAAGCTCACCCACGACATCTGCAGACCAGACAGAGCCCCCTTCTGCCTGTCCCTGCGGAGCACATGACCCTGCTCCGCCACGTCACCAGAGGCCAGTTGAGTGGTCTGCACTGCCACCTGAAGGCGACCGCCGTCAACAGCAGACAGCATCCCAGAGAAAGGTCTACCCGGGGAGCATATCTCCCGTTTTGACCTAGGAAGGATGGCTGCTGACGAGGAAGCGCCATTGCCCAGTGGGCGGCCAGCTGCTGGACACCGGGGAGAAACCTGTAGAGGGCTCTCTTCCCGTAGAATCGGATGGGGAAGATGCCAGTTACCGGATTGTGGGGACCCAATACGCGGTGGACTGCCGGGTAAGTCACAGGTATGGTTCCACCCGCCTACCCGAACCGCCACACCACCCAACCCAACAACCTCCGCCGCAGATTGACCGTCCCGATCAGCCACAAATCGGCCCGGCTGAGATGGAAGGATGGGCGGTCGATTCAAAATTGAATCAACCGCCACATCCCGCCTAAGCTGGTCACCCCTAACCTCTCGCCCAGCCCCCTGTAGCCCTAACAAAGCCGCCGGTGCCAACGCTTCCACCTCCATCAGCCACAGGCAGATGACGAATGTAGCCCCATTGATGACGACAGAAAGCACCGCCGGGATGTTAGACGGGCTGGCCACCTGAACCACTGTGGAGACCGATACCAATTTCTTGAAGCACATAGAACAAGAAAGATGCTAGTCTAATTCACTGATGTATGTAGGGTTAACCTAAGAGATAAATTTGACAGCCCAAATCCCTTAGAAAACCCTAAAGGGAACTGTGACAATATCATCCTACATCTAGGAGGGCAAAAATGTCCCACACATGGAGCTGGAGGTGGTGGAGAAGCCCCCTTGTGCTGGCACTCCTGAGAAGATCTCTCCTCTGCCTTTGTTCCTGGCTGTAGTAAAGTGGAGGTGCTTCTTCCTTCTCCTTTGTCTGCTTCTCCTTCTTTTCTTCTATTCTTCTTCTCTTCTCCCTCTTCTGTGTGCTCTGCTCTCCCTCTCTCTCTTTCTTTTTCTCTTCTCTCTCTCTCTCACTCTTCTTCTGCCTGTTCACACCCTCTCTCTTCTGGTCTACCCCTCCCTCTCTTCCTTCCTTCCACCCCCTCTCTTTCTGGTCTGCGATGTAAATGAGAGGGGGTGCAGGCCACCACCTGCTTTCTATGGGAGAGAGAGAAGAGAGATGTTAATTTAAGGCCCACTTAAACAGCTCCCCTAAGGGTCACTTCCAGAACAGCCATTAACTGCCCCCCTATTTGGGCTGTTCTCTTAATCCTATAAATCTTGTGTGTAGGCTGATTAGCCAGCTAAAGGGAAAATCGCATCTAATCTCTTATCTTTTTAGACATTTTATTTTCTTTTTTTATAATCCCTCCCCACCCCTCTCTCTTCCTAACTCACGTTCTCTCCCCCTCTCTCTCCACCATGCCCTCTCTTCCTCCCCTCTCCTCTGGGCGGCCGACGGAGGTGATGGCGGGTGAGGTAGCGACGACATGAGGGTGAGAAGTGCGAGGACGGGCCGAGGATCGAGGCGTGGTGGCGCATTGAAGCTCGGTGGTGCGCTCGTGTCCCGACGAGGGTTTAACGATGATTTCTTCACGGATCGACGTCCATGGTGCGTCAAATCTTCAGTGGAGGTAGGGAGATGGACCCCCAGCTCATGTACTTCTGTTTCCGTAGATTTTGTTGCCCGAGGCGAGTCGAGTGGGCTTATTTCCACGCTGGGGTAAAAATACTCGATTTTAGGGAGTGAGCCGGATCCAACATTTTAGTGCGTTATTTCATGGTTTGGTGGCATCAAATGATGCTCTGGGACATGGGGATGAGTTTCCCCTTTGTTTCCCCTTCACTTGGGGGTGAACGGGGTGTGGAATGGCATTTTTGGGGCTTTCCCATCATTCTCAATTTTTTGGAGTGAAAACGGTACTAACAGGAACCATTTCTGTTAGAGGCAGCCTTAGGTGGGCCATTTTCTAACCCGGAGTGTCGGTAGGATTTGCGGTCATACGATAGACCGCCTATAGAGTTGAACGGCCAGGTGTGGACCGCTATTCTCCTTATAACGGTCAGGCTAGGACCGTTTACAGGCTTCGTGATTCTAGGCCTGCGGCGGCCTGAGGTAGACAGCCTGGGTCCTAAGTGGCCTCGCGACTGACCGCTATCGTGGGTAAGCGGTCAGACCAAGACCGCCTAGTGTTCCCAGCGTAGTGCGTCAGTGGCGGTCTGGAGGAGACTGCCTTGCTTCGTGTGTGGCCTCGCGACTAGCCACTACTCTCCGAATAGCAGCCAGGGTAGGACCGCCTAGTTTTGCTGCGGCCCAATGGTGACCGTCCCTCTAATCGTCTGTTCTGGGGTAGTTGCGGTCTGATGTGGATAGCCCAGCAGGCTTTGCGATCTATGGAGGACCGCCTTTGGTTGTGACGGTCTGGGAGTTACCACCCAGATCCTGGAGGCGTCTGGGGCTATGCGGCCTTGGCTAGACCGCCATGCTAGGCTATGCGGTCCGAGCCAAACCGCCTAGCTCTTGGATGGCCCAAGGAGTACCGTCTCTTGGCTTTCGTGTTTGTCATGCCAGTTTGAGTGTCGGGTTGGACCCCGATCGACCCGGTTGTAACCCAGTGGTCGGCCTTCGGTCTCGTAAGTGTCCCGGGCACCCCGTGGATTTCGTGTCCGTGTTTTGGGGTGTCTGGAGGTACCGTGTTACCTCGATTAGCATGCCCATGAGTTTGAGAGTCCGGGTGACTCCACGTGTTCTGGACTTTTGTGTTACAGTTGGTCGAGTCACCGTGGGTCAGTGTGAGTGCGGTGAGGTATCCCCCGCACGTCGTGAGTTCTCCAGAAAGTGGTTTCCGAGTGGGCCATGCGTAAGGCCTTGGACTGCGAGTCTAGTCACCCAGCCTGGGGCTAGAGGTTCCCTATCTTTCTTCGAGATTGGGAATCGGCTTGGCGGCTTGTGAGCTGACTTGAGAATCGTGTTTTCATGTTTTCTGCGTGGGCCGTTTGTATGGTCTGTGGACTGTGAGTCCCATTTACCAGCCTGGGTTGGAGGCCTTCTTAGTTTCCCTTTTTGAGGGAATGGTCTCGGCGGTTGTGAACTGCCCGTGAGTCATCGTACCGAGGTTTCTGACCCTAGGGTTAGGGCAGATTGACGGCATGGCACTGTTCGTTGCAATGGTCTTGACCTCGAGTCTTGTGACTCAAGGACCATTGGATTTAGTGTGTCTAGAAGACTGTCCAGAGTCCAGTGGCTTAGTGCCACTTGATTCTTCGAGACTTTCGCACAGGGTGTGTGCGTAGTTCTCGGAGTTTCTCCTCGGAGAGTGGTCACATCAGTGACTCCCCACTAGTCGTAGCCTTTCGACATGTGTGTAGTCCCACAAGGGAGTGGTGGCGAGACTTTACTCAAGAGAGACAGCTTTAGGCTCGTTGCCGTAGGGCCTCCCACTGTGGTGGCTCGAGTCTGGGCCAGGAGGACTGCCAGCTAGAGGGCCTGACGTAGCGCAGTTAGTCAGTGTGTGCACACGTGGTCAGGGACTTCGGACACGTGTTAACGAGCACGACCGTGACTAGACCCGTGACTATGTTACTTGTGTATGTGTCTCAGTTTTCGCTTGGGACAAGTAGGGAGACACTGCGATGCGATGTAAGTCGTGAGGGGATGCATCTAGCTATGCTTCTAATGGGCAGGTACTCCTATCACGTGAGACGTGACTCTCCTGGATGAGGAGGAGAAGAGGGGCAGAAAATCCCGTGTAGAGGATGGAGGTAGAGATGCAGTTCCTAACAGGCTTATAGATAACTGAAAAATGAACGACTTTCATGAAGAGAGCAACATGAAAAGATGATCAGAAGAGGGAGAAAATAGGGCGAGAACATAAGAAAAATGCTAGGTTTGCGGGTGAACAGTATAGTCAGCCAGAAAAATATGAATAACATGAAATTGGTGGAGAACTGGCTAATGGCGTAGAAGAAGAAAATATAGATATTTAAAAAATGAACAACTTTGGTGAAGGACACAAAATGAATAGAGGAATCTAAGGAGATGAAAACGGACCGTGTTCAAGACTACGCAGCAAAAGGGGCCGAATGCTTGATGGAAGTTGACCTAAATGAGCCGTAAGTTGATTTGGAAGACCGGAAGCTGATAAAATAAGTTTGAGGGCTCTAAAAAAATCATGATCTTCAAAGTCCAAAGGCTAGGGAACAATGAAATGGGCTTGAAATCTATCCAAAGAAGGCTCCAAAATAATGGGTAATTCGAGACATCTAAAATGATGAATAAGAGAAACGACGCAACTTGCGGGTTAAAAATGAGTGTCAACTGATGCCCCTCCTTGATGTCCGCTTTGTAAAGGAATGAGCGAAAGGGACGCGGAGGTAGAATGGAATGGAGATAGAGCAAAAGCAACAACGACGTGAAATGAAAGTGAAGCAGAGATGAAGCAGAGAGAACTAAAAAGTGAGCATAAAGGCAAAAGGCACCCATCATAACCAACAAGCGACAGGAATTCTCTTGAAAATGTCGAACTAACCACCCAGAATGATTGACAAGAATGAGACATGTCCGGAGAACTAAACTAAGGGAGAGAAGAAACACGACCAACCTCAATAGGGGATACAATCCACGGGCAATGAGGGGATCAGAAAGACACAACTGAAGAGCTGGAAAGGAAAGATGAAACTGAGATAAACATTCAGACAGGAATCATGCTGGCCAACCAGACCGAGCTGCAAGATCAGAGAAGGCATTCAAATTCAGAGTGGAATGAAGATCTCTTATTGAAGAGAGTTGAGTGCAATTAACCATTACCAAGGAGAAACATTGAGAGAATCACGAGACGTGAATGCTCAAAAATGACATGATACATACTGAGTTTAAATAAAGAAATCATCAAAATGAATGTAAAGAAAGATAAAATAGAAAGTACTCAAGGATAATATTGCTAAACCGAGCCAAGATGGGGTCAAGAGTCTTCTTGCAACCATGGCGTGCGAGACAGAGTCCATCGTCCATCACCCGACTCAACCAAGTGGTCTATCTAACGATTAACAGTATGCTCCTAGATCATCATCATCATTTTTGTTAGATGGGAATATCAGATCTCAGAATACACGGACAACTTGCTGGTCCTTGAGAGGCTATAATATGGTATATACCATATATTAATGCAACAAAGAGGAGAGATAGAGAGCCATACCTGGCTTACCTACCAAGCAAAATGATTTTTGTTTTAATTTTTCATTTCTAATTTTTATGGGGTTTTCATCATAAGACAGCATGAACATAACATGATTTAATAACGAATGAACATAACATAAAGATGAACGAAGCATATCATAATGAAAATGAACTGAACAGAACATAACAAGGATGAACAAAACATATAGCAAATACCACAAGAACAGATGGCAAGCGTGCATGTGACTGAAGACACGGTGGGACTAGGTAACACACACGCGGTGGGATAGCACACGCGATGGGACAAGGACATGGTGAGACAACACAACACATGTGGGAGACACGGAGGGACAAAAGACAACACGTGGGACAATATGTGGGACAACAGACAACACGTGGGATAACGACCATGGGGACAACAGACAACATGTGGTATAACGACCACGCGAGACAAAAGACAACACGTGGGATAATGACCACAGGGGACAAAAGACAACACGTGGGATGATAACACGGGGGACAAAAGACAACACGGTGGCAAAAGACAACTCGTGGGGTAACAACACATGGCAAACGACACATATGACAGATGCGCTCTTCAATCAAAGCCCGAAGATCAGATAAAGCGGAACCATTAGGTTCAAAATCGTGAGGTAATGCCCTCCCATGGAGAAATGATGATGAAGCGAGATAATAGCAAAAGCTGAGAAGGACATAAGCTTCAGACAAATCAAGAGAATAAGATTGAAGAGATGAGAACAGCTTAAAAACGTGAACAGGAGACAGAGTGAAAGATAGAGCAAGGAAGGTTCAACACCTGCAACCTGCACACTTAACAAACAGATTATATATTTGTCCTCCAGACCAAATAGATAAAATCTCATGAAAATGGGAAATAAAGGACACATATACCACGAAACAACGGTGGTACACAGCAGCGACAACAAAAATAGCAACAACAACAATAGTAGTTGCGAGCATAACAACAACAGAAATCGAAGAAGGTAGCAGAACATAGCTCTCTAATCTACTCCTAACGGGAACAAAAAGGAAACCCTAATCTCACAGTTGGGACCACCGAACCATCATTAAAACCATGGCTATGCTATTGAAGGAAAAACCATGACATCCCTGTCATGAAGGTCTATCCTCACAGACAGCCCAAGTCAAGACCACACAATCTATGATACAGTCAACCTCGTCATCGTAAACCTTACACTGTTTCCAGGTGAAATCTTAGTCACTCTACTGAGAACCCTAGACCTCAATGCCAGAAAAGTACATAGAAACCACCTACAGAACCGCATCCTCGCTGACAGAAAACCAAACCTCAAGTCAAGGGAGTCATGTGTCATTACCTGCACATTAGAAGCAAGGCCTGATGCATGCACTAATGACTTAGTATGCACCTCAGGTTTCTCCCTACTCACCCTAGGTGGAAACTGAGACACCGTACAAGGTAACCAAAGATAGGGGTCTAGCCAAGTTCATGCTCCTCAGCACGCGTCTGTAGTCTCCGACCACATGTGCACACACTGACTGACTGTGCTACGTCAAACCCTCTACTTGGTTTTCCTCTCAGCCCGAACTCGAGCCACCATAGTGGGAGGCCATATGAAAATCGGCCTAAAATCTTCTCTCCTAAGTCTACCTCTCCACCACTTGCAAGTGGGTCGACACATGTGTGCCCAAGCATACTATGACTAGTGGGGAAGTCACTCAATGTGGGAACTCTCCATAGAGAGGAAACACCAAAGTACCAACGGGCTACGCACGCACCCATCGCAAGTATCATGGAACACAGGGTGGCATAGTGCCACCAAACTCATGATGACTAGCTAGACTCACTACAATAATGGCCATAGAGTCACGCGACTCATCCCAAGGCCGTTATACCATACGACACCATGCCGTCAAATTATCCTAGTCCGAGAGTTAGAAATCATGGTCAAAATAACTCATGAGGTGGCTCACAACTGCTAGGTTCATTCCCTCTCTAAGGGAGACTAAGAAGCCCATGGCACCCCTAGCTGGGTCACGGGACTCACAGTCATTGGCCATACTCATGGCCCACATGGAAACTTTTTTTTGAAAGTAGGAATAGCTCTCTGCTCGTACTAGAGTGTATGGTGACTCGGACTAGCATAACGAAGAAGCCCAAAACACACGGGTCACCCTGACCCTTAAAACCCCACATGCATGCTAATTGAGGTATCATGATACCTCGTTAATCAAGGTATTTTAACTTTTTTAGACACCCAAAAATATGAAGTTGGGCTAACGGGGTGTCTGGGACATCTACGGGGCAATGGGTCGACCAATAGGTCTCAACCAGGTCGACTGGTGGCCAAAATGGGCGAAGAAACAACATTTTGGTCAACCAGCCCACTGGGTCAGTTGACCTACATAAGGGGTTGGTCACCTGGCCCACTAGATCGATCAACCTATCCCACAGTCAGGCTGCGCACTAGCCTAGTCGGTCAACCAAACCGGCTGGGCCCATTGACTGAACTAGGGTAGTTCGCCCACCGTGGCGAACGCCCAACCGATCAACAGAATTGCCCTGTCGGTCGATCGATTCAAGTGACACACCTACAAGACCCCATCTGAGGGGCCCTAATCCACGCTCTAATCACCCCTGGTGACAGGGAAAACATAGGGGAACCATTCCCCAACCTCCAAGCTACCGAGAGGGCGCATTTAAACTATAAAACTTGGTTAAATCAACGAATCCATCGCTCACCCTAAAATCATGCAGCTTGACCCCGACATGAAATAAAACCACTCTCAGCCTCACCTTGGCCTATAAATCATGGGAAAATGAAATGTGAGGGCTAAGGATCCATCCCCCTACCTCTCACGATGATTTCCTATGCCAAGGATGCCGATTCCACATGAAAATGACACTCTAACCACCGCTGGTTTCATGAACTTGCGAACGAGCTCGTCGTGCCATCGCCTCATTCCTCACTCCATCCTCGCCACTCGCCATCCCACGTTGCCTCCGTCTTGCCTACCTCAAGCTCCATCGGTCACCCGGAGAATGGGTGGGGAGAAGGAGAGAACGAGAGAAGAGAGAGGGAGAGATTGAGAGAATGAGGGGAGAGGGGGTTGTTTAAGGGTTTATATAGGAATTATTTGGGGGTTTCAAAGATTCAAAAACTAGAAAAAAATGGTAAAAATTATCCCCACAATCCTCAAAAAAAGCACAACCTCCTGCAACATCCCAGAGCCCACAAACACAATGGTTCATCCCACACAGGGATCCGAGTGCCCGATAGTCATGTAGACAATCATCTAGGACTTTTCTCAATCTCCAGTCACTCGCTCTCGTACCCATCACTTGAATGATCAGACTCTTATCCACTAGAGCTTCCTAAAAAGTTAAGGGAAGTAGGGAATGAGCGTACTCGCCCAATAGGTATCTTTGTGTCAACATAATGGCATGGTTTACATCATTAACGTTTTAGCTCTAGAAGGTTAGATAATGAGAGTGTGATAAATCATGTGACAAAACAATAATAGTAACAAGTAACAAGACAAGATGTAAAGACAATAGATATCAAGAGTGTATGAGCATGATTATAAATTGGTCTTTCAATCACAAGAATATACTATCAAGTAATGAGAATGTACTATTTCATAACCTTAAGAAGGTTATGCACAAGCATGCAACGAGAGTGTACCTTTCAAGCAAGCATGTATAATTTTATGAATTGTCTCGTGATTTTTGCTAGTTTATAAAAAAGTACTCCCAGCTCTATGCGATGCTAGTAATCATTATACCCCATGGTTAATAGTATATTTTTGGTCATTTGTCGAGGGGGCTATACTGGAGCCCTTGGACACCATCCATGCCCGCCCTTGCATCTTCAAGTTATAAATCTAGTTATTTTCACGAGAATGTCAATAAGTTCGGCCAAGAATGTCAAATTCAAAAATGCCTTTAGGGCGATAGTAAGCAAGGTAAGAATGAACAGAATTCTTTGACAAAAAGAAGTTAAGAATGAATTAATGGGACGTTGTGCTATAGAAAGATTTCGGTAGCATAACAACATCTTATTTGGTTTCATAGTTCATTAATGACTTGACAAGTAATGTCTCAAGTTCCAGACAGTCAGAAGATCATCTGAGATTAAACATAATCAACCCTTTGGTCAGACCTTCGAGCTGAATAATTTTGACAGAACACGGTTGACAAGGGATCGCTATCATGAGGAAGCGGTCGGGTACATGTCGCGATCAGAAGTCCGTCGACCAAGGAAAGTTGGTCGACTAAAAACAAGAATCGGTCGACTAAAAACAAGATATCGGTCGACCGGAAAGGGAATAACGATCGACTGATACACAGTCAACACGTTGGCAAAACGCGATCGGTTGGCCAGTCATGATCTTTAGAACGCGGTTGATTGACAGTCACTATCAGGACAGAGTACATAAAACACGAAGTGCTCATCTAACTTTTGGGCTTTTAGGGTACAACTAGCTCGACATCCTAATGAGAATCGTAGACTCGCGAAGATTTACAGAGGCCATGAAACATGAATACCTAGTCTGACAGAAGGAATATCCAGCGGAGAGGCATTCAATGTCCAAGAAAGTGTTCATATCAAGTGCAAGTGACTAATAGCAATGTACCAGAGTACGGGCTATGTACCAATAACGATGAAAGGCAGAAGATAAGAGTGAACATGTCAAAACATAGATTGTCGTATAACCAAAAAGGGTGAAAATTCCTTTAGTACAAAACTATAAGGATTTAGTGTGAAATTAGCATATGTGAAAATAGTCCTTTAAAGCATGAGAGGGTGTAAAACATAACCTATTTAAAACATGATATGGTAGAACCATAAGCATAACGAAATAAAACAAAATATGGCATAGATACTTATACATAGCAGGGAATCATAAGATTTGATCTGGTCACTATTTTGGGTTAACAGTACAGATCACAGTTTTACCTCAACCGCCATCTGGAGGTCACGATTGATCGGGCATCCGTGACTTCAAGTTGCGTCTCCTGGGTCGACTGCTATCATTCTGCCGTCAAACGGAGACAATACCGACCTTGTAGGACCCATGTCTATGGCAAATCAACATGCAAACTAGGATAAAACCAAAAGTGAAAGCATACTAGCATGAGAATAATGCATGAAAAGGGCAGGTGATCAATAAAAGTTATTATATTTTCATTAATTTTGCAGAGACAGCATGAACTAGGAATCCTATTGCACAGTCATGAGAAAACTTAAAATTCGACGTGCCTACTGCATGAAAACAAGCAAGGATAGAGGGTTTTTACTCCTAACATCATGTTTAAGCTGATCATGAGACAACCTACCTCTAGGGTTGACTCTAAACTTCAAATTTTTCCCTAGAAGGGAGCCCTTGTTCCTGTGCGTCCTACGTGGAACTGACAATTTATGCACGCTCCAACTCCTTAGTTGCTTGTTTTCCTAACATGAAAATTGGAGAGACGTTAAAAGACACTAAGGGGAATAAAAAGTTCTAAAGGTAGAACTTGAAACGGCGACACCTTACCTTCGTTCTACGCGATCCAAAATTAAGGTTCGCGCCAGACGAACTTGGGGCCTATTTATAGGGAATGACCTAGGGTTAGATTTTTAGTTTGAATTAGAAGTCTTATGGGATAACTCAGCAGCTCCTTCTTTTTCTCTGTAGCTTCTTGATGATCTGAGTCCTCTGTGATGTAGAGGATGGATGAAAGAAGCCTTTGATATGATCAATCCACCTTGGAAGCCTTGGGAAGATCTTCTCCAGCCTTGGCCACGTTGTCCTCTGGTCTCCTCCTCTCTTCTTCTTCCTCTTCCTCCTTTTTCTTGATCCTCAAGCTTCTTTTTCTCTCAATCTCGTATATATGCCTACAAGAGATAATTCCAAGACCAAAAGACCATCAAACCCCTTCTAGAAGCAACCCAAACCTTTCTCCAATGACCGACCATAAAGGGAGGGTACAAAGACAATTTTGGAGGTCATAGGAAGGCCCCACGAGCACCCCACGCGCAGTTCCCCCGGAACACGTGCGTCGCGCGAAAAAATCGGTCAACCGGTTTAATAAATCGGTCGACCGGCCATATGAACAATGGGGGCGGGCTGGCAAGCTTCGGTCGACCGAACTTGACCCATCGGTCGACCGAAATTCCCTGTGTTTTTATTTTTCACGAACTGTCGTCAATCGGTCGATCGATTCTTTTCATAGGTCGACCGAAATTTCTCTGGGTCTAAATTTTCTGCAGAAAACATCTACTGGCCGGTTTTGGTCGACCGACATTCCTTCCTGGTCGACCAAAATTCCAGCAAAACACATAAACTAAGTGAAATTAGTAAGTAATCAAGCTCAATGATGCCACCTTACCTTAAACCAAGGTCTTGGTGCCTTTGACAGCTCTTTAACCTATTGAGCAGTAAAGATGTGATCAAATGGATGATTTTTCAACAAGAATCTTCACAAACATGACATGAAGCTCATGAGACCAAATTCAACATCGTGTTCAACACTCATTCTCAAAAACTCATATACACGGCCCATCCACATTTAGCACTGAAACACATTGAGAGTTATGAATATTTGGAAACCACAATTCATCCTCAAATCATGAACCATTGAAATAAGGCTTTATCATTATCAAAATCACCCGGAGAGACAACAATCTCCCCCTTTTTGATAATGACAAACTTTATTGCACTACAAAATGCGGTTCATGAACAAGAATGACTCGTAGACCTTTTAAACTCATTTTCAATTGAGATTGAAAGAATTGAGCAATTGATTTGAAGTTAAGAGCACCACACCATACCACACCATAGAGCATCATCACATAAGCAATAAAATTGAAGGCTTTCTCCCCCTTTGTCATAATCAAAAAGAGTAATGCATTTCTTATAGAAACACTTAAACAGCCATCCATTCAATTCAGAGAATCATGTGAGCATAGAGCAGAAAGTTTGCAATCTAAACACTGAAAGAAAATGTACTGATTATTACATGAAAAGTCATCACACATGAGCTGGACTAAAACTGGACTTGACCTAGACTCGTGAAAAGAAAGACGATGCTTGCAAGCAAGCACACATGCACACTAAAGCACACATAAGTAGCGAATAGTTGAGAAGGACAAGAAATAGCAATGGTGGATTGCTTGTGACCTAAACGAAATCATTGAGGAGGATCATGATGATTGGTAAAATAAACCCAAAGATCCTTATATAGGTTGTTTTGCATCTCCAATTGTTGTTGAATGTTGTGAAGAGAAGTAAGGTGTTCCTGGTGATGTGTAGCCACATTTAGAGATAGTGTCCATTTGGGTTCCTAATTGATTCACCTCCCTGGATAGAGAATTAAGTTGAGCATCCACCCGACTAAATCTCTCATCAAAGAATTCTTGATAACCACGCTGTTGTTGCTCAACAAGCCGATCAACATCTATAGGCCTTTCCTCATCAACAGGCTGTTCTGGAGAAGCATGGTGCTGGGCATCTTCATTTCCTTGCCCATCTTCATCTGATTCTTCGGAGTCACTTTGAAAGTCCTTTGGACAGTAACCCATTGTTGTCAAAATTTTGAATTTGTTGTAAATGTCCTTGGGTTGAATTTCTTCATAAGCTTCTTTTGAAAGATCAACACCAATACCCTTGAAAAAGGCTGTAAGAGGAGCTGCATATGGTAGAGATCTGTTCTGCTGCTTTATGCACGAAATGATCAAACCAAACATGCGTGTAGGAAGATCAATCCTTTTACAATTAAAGAGACAATAGAACAAAAACTTGTGGACATATGATGATGGATGATAGTGGTGATCATACGATGAATCACCCTTTGAAGTGGAGGAAACAAATTTGCATTAAACGTCATCTTCTCACCAAGATTCTCATCAAAGAATTCTTGATAACCACGTTGTTGTTGCTCAACAAGCCGATCAACATCCATAGGCCTTTCCTCATCAACAGGCTGTTCTGGAGAAGCATGGTGCTGGGCATCTTCATTTCCTTGCCCATCTTCATCGTCCTGGTGCGTTATGCTGATATAGCGCCCCTGTCTTGGTGCGTTATATTGTCTGTATTGGAGTTTTGGATCTGTCTGCCATAACGCCCCTTCTGTGGTCCGTTATAGCAGGTAACGCCCCTATGCTGGTGTGTTATAGTCCTGTTGTTGGCCATGATGGTCGTTGTTCGATTTTGTGTGTTGGTCAGTCTTAGTTTGTGTTCTAGGGCAGTGTATATGTGTCGGTGGTTGTCTGGATCAGTCGGTTTAGGTGACTGGGCGTGGTCTTTTGTCTGACTAAGACAGTACCCTAACGACTCAATCTAGAACTGCCAGTGTCCTTGCCTCTGGTTGCATAGCGGTTGTGCCTTGACTGCCGCGTTCGCCTAGCGATTGAGTGATGGTTCACTTTGCCCAGAGTGTTGTTGTCATCCACCGCTCTGGTTTCTATTTGTCTTGGCTTGATCTCGTGGTCTGCCCGTGACCCGTGGGTGTCAGTTGACATCCTATGAGGGTAGTGACCATGATGGGACGGCCAGGAATGTTTGTGCATGCAGTGTGTGTGTCTGTATGTGTCGTCATTGTCAGGTTCCAGTCAACTCGGGGTCAACCAGTAGTTAACAGGAAGCCTTGTTGTGTCTCGATGGCTTTGTCCAATTCGAGACCATGTTCTGGATGCCTCGAGACATCATTTTATCTCGTCTTGCGTGTCCAGGTGCACTGAGGGTTCTCGGTGTCCCCTTAGGTCTCTGTGTGTCATTTTCTCGGAGCATCATTTTCCTTGGCTTAGGATTAGACCGGTTGGCGGCTAGTCCTGCTATGTGTGACGATCCAGGCTCTGAGTCATAGGACTCAGGGACCGCTATAGTTGTAGGCCTAGTTGCCTTCTCCTGAGTTTGTTGGCAGTCTCCTGTGCTACCTTTGGTGGTTCGAAGCACGTGTTACAGGGCACTCTTGCTTGTAGGTACTTCGGCACTTGTGTTTTGGAATCCGTGTCTTGTGAGCCTTCACTAGTCGCAGCCTTACGGCATGCTTCGACGTGACGGCTTTTACAGTGGGGCACTTCCGGTTCACTGTTCTTCAGCTAGTTTTCATCGGCTCCAGCGGTTACCGTTGCGTCCTACGGCGGGAGAAAACTAGCTAGAGGCCTGGCTTAGGCAAAAGCTAGTGTGTGCACACGTGGTCAGGGGCTTTGGACTGATGCCGATAGGCGTTCCCCTATCTAGTCACTCGCGACTTGGTTACTGTTCTGGTTTTGATAGTGTCTTGGTCTCTGCCTGACTGTGGGCATAGCAGACGAGATGCTTGTAGGCGCAGCATAAGACGTCAGTGGACGTAGCTGGCTGTTCTTCTAGTGTGGGTCACTCCAGTCACGTAACACGTGACCCTTCACAGTTCTCTTCACGTTTCTTCTGCGTCATGACCTCCTGGGTTAGCCCTCTCATGGCTGTACTCGAGGTTAGTGTCTGTCGCCTGCACGACGTTCCGGTCGTGTGTGGGACAGTGTGCATGACGTTCTAGTCGTGTTGTCTGAGTCTGTCTAGATTTTCCTAGGCTTTCTTGTTGTTCTTGCAGGTCTTCATTTGGAGCTTGGCGTCGTGTCGACAGTTCGGTAAGCTTCTGACTTTTCCTAGTTCAGAGTTCACCCTTCTGTCTTTGTTTGGTGTAGTGTCTGCTTGGAGTAGTTTCAGGGGCCGAGGTTAGTTCGGTAGTCTTGCTCGTCTGGTACGACTTCTTCCCTTTCCTTTTAGCTCGCTTTGTTCCTATCTTGTTCCCTACTCCTGCTACCCTTTCTTTACAACTTTGTAGTTTAGTTTTCCTGCTTTACTATACCCGTTGCTTATCGATTGTTTACTGACTATTTTCGCATGTTACTGCGTGTTTTCCAGTGGGGATCCGCATGACCCCTACTGAGCCAGTGACACGAGGTCACCCCTTCTTTTCAGGTGGTTGTTGCCGTCATCGTTCGTTCTGCTTCTGCGGTTCTTGGAGTTAGCGTGCTAGTAGTGGCTAGTTGATACCTTAGTCGGGCTTCCTCCAACTTTTCGGTACGTCTTTACTTTTCTGTAGACTATACTTGGCACTTGTTGTCTTTCCTTTGGACTTGACTCTGGGCTATAATTGTTAAATTTAAGCCATTAATTAAAAAGTAATTTTATTTTTACTATGTTAGCAACCCGATCTAATGAAATTTAATTACTTACTGCTATATCTGTCAGTTCAATCTACTACACGATAGTCCTTTTATCCCTTTAGGATCTTTACCACTCTTGGGAGGTCTCGCAGGTTCCAAGTGGTATCAGGTGTATTCGATAGCCCTATCGAGTATATCTGGTATCCGGGATTTGGGTCGTCACATCTATGCTTTCCCCAGGGACAGAACTCGAGCACTATTCGAGTGGGCTGTCAAATGTAAGAAGGTCACTCTACCAAAGCCGAAGAGACCAGATGATGTCGAGAGAAGAGACGATCCTCACTTCTGCTCTTCCACCAAATGCTTATGCATCCCATCGAGGATTCACATATATTTAAGGATATACTCCAAAGCCTAATCAAAAAGGGGGAGTTGCAAATGGGGGAGTACAGAGTAGATCCCCCATGCCCTTACAAAATGTCCACTGTGGGGGCATCAATCACGATGATATCTATAGATCAATAGTTCCTTGAAGAAGTGTCAGAGGCTTGCACCCAACACACGTATGAAGACTGCGCCCTGATGCCCACAGAGAAGCAAAAATACTAGTGGACAACACCAACAAGAACAAAAAGAGGGCCAGTGCTTGGTGATGCCCTAAGGGTCCAAGTTCATGGCACCATGCCCTGGCCCACCCCACCCCATGTGGCCACTATATGGCATAAAACTACCACTCCAGCGGTCCATAGAGGGCCAATTAACAACGAGAAGAAACAAGCCCAATTGCAGGAACACAAACAAGTCAGCCCAGCCAGGGAACAACTACTGCTACTATGCATGGGCCGAATGAATATGAACAATCTGAGATCCAACCAGTGCAGCTGAAGGAATATCTCTCTTGGGAATATTTCAAGTCCCTAGGCCTTACACAAGAGGCTGAAAAGAAATTAGAAGTGCCAAGTGCACTAAATGACCCACTGTGGGGGCAGATATCGGCTGCAAAGGGGAATAAAAAGAAGAAATCAAAGAATAAAAGGAGAAGGATCACTCTTTTCTACAACACATTATTAGCCTTGCCCAGCACTAGTCAAGTTGTCGAAGAGGAAGATGAAGAAATATGCTATATGCCGACTGGAGCAAATCAGGCTAAAGACTTTACCTCCCACCACATTGCGGAGCCTGAGAGAACATGGGGACATTCTCCGTCAACCAATGAAGAAGTTCATTATCACACTCCTCCACCCGGGGCCATAAAACCAAGAGATGCTATATCTCAAAGATTGGTCATAACTGTGAACGACGTCATGGGAAAGGAAGAAACAACATGGAAATGATCGCTACGGGAAGTTTCTCTCCGTGGGTTTTATTGTAAATATGTGGAATTATGCCATAAGAGACCACTGTGAGAAGTTACTCTCCACGGGTTTTAACATGATATATGAAGAATTGCGCAATAAGAGACCACTACGGGAAATTACTCTCCGCAAGTTTTAACAGGAAATGGCAATAAAGGAAATGGAAATATGCAGAATTATGTAATAAGAGATCACTGCAGGAAGTTACTCTCTGCAGGTTTAAATAGAAATTATAAATTCATTGAAAGGAAACTGAATCAAATCACGTGAGGGTGCGTGTGTGTTGATGGTGTATGATCACTAGAGGTCAAAGACCCCAAAATGAAAGAGTGTGATCACTAGAGGTCAATGACCCCAAATGAAATAGAGTGATCACAAATATACCTCAGAAGCGGGATATTATGTGGATTTCTTCTTCCTCTTCTCTTGGGCGGCCGATGAAGAGGACTTTCTCTGGGTTATCCTTGCAGAAAATGAACAAACACCAAATGGATCAGAGTAAAAGCAGTGTAATATCAATCCCTTGTGATGAAAGCAGTGAAATCATGAAAAATACACACCTGGTTGGTGTTGTTTTAAACTTCTTTTAAACGCAAAGGGTGAGAAAATGATATGATGAAATGAGGTTTTGTGCAGAAGCGCACAAATGCAAGGCCTTCTCGAGGAGTGAAGCGTGATACGAACAGAAATAACGAGTGATGCATGCAACTAGTAGAATGAAACAAAGAAGAATAAAAGGGGGAAGAAAAGCTTATCGAGGACACCAATGGTGGGCTTCGAGGAGATCTTTGGCAGCATGAGGACATCGTGGGCGTGTGGTGGGACGAAATAACCTTCTCTTTCGAGTGTACAGGTACTCAAAAATTCGGCAGAACCTCTCCTTAAAAACTCACGAGCTCGGGAGCAAATTGGACAGAGTTTCCCCTCCTCTTTAAAGATTTTGAAGCCCTCGATTTCGTGGGAGGGGGTCCTCTATTATAGGGAAAATTGAAGAAATTACGTCCAGACAAGGGAACGTGTTCAGAAGAACGCGTCCAGCTGACCAGACGCCTCCTCTAATTAAATATTAATTTCCTTAAGCAAATGGCACCCACTACGCAGGACACGTTCTCTAGACGCATCCTGGGTTGTGGATGTGCCCATGTTTTTCCACAAATATGTCCTGAAAGGCACCGAAAGTGTCAAAATCTAATGGTTTCGGTGCCTAACATTGACTTTTAAAGCCACGTCTGGTCAGCAAGACGTTTTCTTTCTAAATTGTCAAACAAAACGGCTGAATTGGCATCGAATGTTGACTAAAGAACACATCTTGGGAGACTGACATGTTTAAAAGACATGTCCATCAGAGTAGACACGCCAAAGATAAACTTAATTTTAAAATTAGTTGAAGACGCATCAGGTTTGGCTGCCATGTATTGAAGAAGGCGTCCTCCTCAGTCGCCGTGTTTAAGATTTCACTGAAAAATTTCCAAAAATGAGAAAATTATCAGAAAAAATAAGAAAAGTACTCAAATAACTCAAATGTGAGAGTCACGTTGGGACATCGTGGTGTAATATGAGATTTACTCAGTGTAATGTAAAAAATGGCGTATCTACACTATGGTTGTCGATCAGCTTGGCCAAAAGTTGTATAGCGTGAAGCAGGCTAGGGCCGATGATTGGCTAGGCGAAAAGTTATCTAATCTAGTGAATGACGTTGTACATCCCATGTTGTCAGCCACTTCAAATTCTTACAGACTACACAAGGACATCGGATACGACCCTCACCATAATAATTAAAAGCAGATGAAGAAGAAATAATGGGAATTATTGGTAAGAAGTTTGCGGGATCGTAGAGCAGATCAGGATTGAAAATTTTATGCTAGTTGAAAAACTCGTGCAGGAACGTAAGTAAGGATGTAGACCTAGGAAGATCATCAGATAATCGTCTGACCCAAGAGGAAGTCAACAACAACGTTTGAAAAGAATGGATGAAGAAAATGACGGATAGCGATCTGCCAATGGCAACGCCCTCTTGGCGAGGATTGTTTGGTGGTTTGGCAACAACTATGGCCCCTGCTAGCATATCGGAGATCAATGGCGGCCCTTCTAGGTATGGAGGCATGAACATCCTCTGCAGTGCAGTGGAAATACCCTGTATGTCAAATCACTTATACCACTCGCACTCCGGGTTGTCAGCATTTCCTCTCTTTAGAGCCCTAGAACATCCCTTAGCTAAATATGTAAACTGTGACCCCCCATGTGTTTCTTGTGAATGGTCCCCCATTTGCACAACATGCCCTTTCTTGAAATGAGAGTATAATGACCATTTGAGAGGTTTCCTGTCTGCTTCAACTAGCCCTTCAAAGCCTAGGCCAGCTCTAAGAATTAACCTTATCTTCTTCACCAGTTTCAGCCTTCCTTGTGACTGCGCCCCTAGGCCTTTGCCTAGTTGATAGCCCATATTTCTCATGATCTCCCATCCTTTAGAACGGGAAAGGTGATGTGACATTAGTGAAGGAAATGGCTTCTCTTGTGTTAATGCAGCGCGAAAAGGGTTGATGTGAGTTCTGATGCCAATTGATGTGAGCTCGGTGATCCACTCTGATTATAGTACAAGACATTAGAGTAGCATGGCTGAGATCCAGAGGGGGGGTGAATGGATCCTAGTGAGGAATTTTTGTGGAATTAAAAATTAAAGCTACTCTAATTGATCTAATACAAATATCAGAGTTCTACTCATAGAGATAAACTAGCAAATATCACTCTGATGATGGAAATGCTCAATCAACCACTTACAGTACCTGGTGGAGGTTTGATCTAGGATCTCCTCATGCAAGAGGTGACATTTCAGATAGGCCTGACCTATCCTTCCTGTCACGTCTTTTGATATACTAATAGGTTGATGAAGCTCTCATATCATTAGAATGTAATTGCAATCAGAATTAAGCATTTAAAGAATAACGATCCTAATCATGCATCTAGCGAAGTGAACTACAGACAAACAATCACACATGATGCAAGAGGATTTTTAGGTGGTTCGATTTTCACCTACATCCATCCCACACTCAGACCTGAGTGTGGCTTACTGCTGGCTAACAACTTAAACCGCTGCGCATCACAACTTGCATCCGCTGCACTCCATAGCTTGCGTCCACTAAGCATCACAGCTTGCTTACAGATTGCTGAGCATTACAGCTTGCTGTCTGAGGTATCCACCATACCCGCTGAGCATTATAGCTTAGCTCTATTGACACATAGCCTTAAGGAGTTGTAAAGAAAACAAGAAAGGGAATGAAAGACACAAAACAGATCTGACTCAAGAAATAATGTAGCTCACAAAGGAGCAACCGATCCTAGATATGATCTAGGGATCATGACCACCAACCAGCTCTCCAACTCTCAACTTCTTCTTCGAAAATGATGCTCTATTTTTCTCTTCTCTGGAACTCTCTCTGGAACTCTCTCTTTTTTTCTCTTTTCACACTGGCTCACTTTTTCAAACTCTTTGGATCACTCCATATGCTCTCACTCAAGCTTGCTCAAATCAGAAAGCGTGATCACCTCTCTCGAACGATAGAGGTCTTCTATTTATAGAGCAACTGAGATTCAGTGGTCCCCATAGAGTTGTCAGTTTGGCGCGTGGAGGGAACATTCTCGCCCACTTTTTACCCGAAAAGATAACTCAAGAAAGAGCCGCTAGATTCCACGTGTCCGATGCTAAAGGTGTGTTGTCCACGTGACTGAAACTCCAGTCCAGACTAGTCTTGGATCATGTGCCTATAAGTTAAGAACTTGAACCACGTGATCATGTCGAGTATAAACCTTCCAGCCTTTTATGTGTTTGATTCTGGGTCCTGCAATAACTTAATTCTGTCAACAAAAATGCAAGGCATTTCATCAAACACCTTATTGTCATATCATTTAAGAGAATATATGCTAAATACTGAATGTAGTCATTTTATTGCAGTTGCACTAACCTATGTAGAACATAGGTAGACCTTAGAGAAAAGAAAGTATGAATATGCTCAGACTTGTGAAGCACAAATGAAGACTTATTGTGCTTGACCATGAGATAATGCGGCAGAGTCGGCGTAATGCCGACACCGCCGCTGATCAGCACCAACGGTTTCTCGCTCGGGACGAGTTTGAAGTCACCCATTGTTTAAGAGCTTTGTGCCTCTGTCGGGTTAGTGGTAGATGGAGGTTTGGTGGAGGAAGAAAGAGTGTCGGGGTTAATGGGTTGAAGAGGAGCAACTGGTTGGGGGACCCTGATGAGGGGCCTTGCCGACTGAGGGTTGGTAGAAGTAGGTGCGGTGGGTAGTGAAGGTCTATTGGGAGGAGGGTTGGAAGGGGAAGATGGCTCTTGGGTAGTCGATGATAGTGGAAGGGTAGGTGTAGGACAAATGAGGAGAGGCCTTGGTGGAGGGTTTGTTGTAGTTGGTGCGTGGGAGTTTGGAGGTATGGTGGGTGTTGGGGAAGGTCAGAGCAAAAGGGGCCTGGGAGGCAATGAGTTGGTGGTAATGGAAGGAAGAACGGGTGCTGATGAAGGGCGGATAAGGAGTGTCCTAGATGGCAAGGGATTTATAGAAGTAGGAGGGATTTGTGGTGAAGAAGGGGTTGTGGGAGGGCAAATAAGGAGAGGTCTAGGCGGAGGGTTGATGGAGGTGGAGGGAGTTTGGATGATGGGGCATATAAGGGAATGTGAAGGTTGGGGGAAAGGTGAAGGTTGGGGTGTTCTTAACAAATGGGGAGGCTGGCTTGGGTTTTGATTTAAAGCAGTGACAAAGGTGCTCTCTTTATGCCAACCTTTCCCCCTCTCCACTTCATGGAAGGAGGTGACAGGGTTTAGTTGCTGATTCAGTGCAGGGTGCTCCGATAGTGGATTTTGGACAATCCCCATGTCCTGTTATGGCGTGGGAGCTTGTTGCTGCAGAGGTGGCTAAACTTGCTATTGGCCTTACTGCCGAGGAGGTCTTCGTGCTTTCAAGGTTGCGATGAACCGTCTCATCTCGTCCTAGTCAATACTGTCTTGATCATTCATATCATATATGTAGTCTTTAAAGTGAAAGCAATGATCAATGTTATGCCCAGGCTGCCAGTGATAGACACAATATCGAGAGGTGTTAACATTTTGAGGCCAGGCCGGCCTTTCCTTTGGCAATGTGAGCGCGCTGGCAGTCATTAGTGCATTGAAGATATCAAGGAGGCTCTCGGGTAACAGAGGGTATTGGGCTCTCTTGGGGCCCGTTGGTCTTCTTGGCTGCTGAGGGCCATAACTTGCAAGAGGTGGCACCTGGTGGTATTGCTGGGGAACTTGTGGGTTTTGTTGGACAGCTTGATTTTGTGGAGGGGGCCAGAATGGCTGAGGAGGGTTATTTTCTTGGTGGGGAACCTGGTTAAGAAATGAGGGTTGTTGTTGTGGGGGCCTTGGGTTGGAACGATTTTGGAACAGTGTAGGATTGCCAACCATGCCCACTTGCTCATTAAGAACCATGCCCTTGGTCATTGCACCATTATTGTTCGCATTGTTGCTCTTCCTCACCATTCTTGGCTTTTGCTCAAACATACTCATAATGGGCAAATCCTTCATTTGAGTTTGGATATATCATGCATGTTCATAAAGTTCTTCCATGGTATTTAGCTTGTTCATGGCCAATATATGACAGACTTGCGGAGTAGCATTTGAAACTATCATCTTCACTTGCTCCGATTCCAAAAGAGTGTCTTTCAATTTTTCGGCCCCTCCATCTATCCGCAAATTGCACAAAGTCCTCCTCGGGCTTCATCATTTCGGCAACCAGATCAGTAACAGACAAAGAAGGGCCCACACAGTCTCTATACATTTGCAAGAACTTCTTTTGAACCACATCAAAGTCACTCACCTTGGTTGGTTCAATAGAGTAAAACCATTCGAGGGCCAGACCATCAAGAGACCTTCTAAACAGATAAGTCAAATATGCCTTATTATTCTGCCAAAATGATGCTTCATACATGAATCTTTCAAGTGGACGAACGGGTTCCCATTCCATTATAACGCCAGAAGTTTGGCATCTCGGACGGAATCAAATGAAAAATCAGCAATGTGGGAAGAGAGACTTTCGGAGTGTCCCTGGGGATGGAGACCCTTTTAAGTTGCTCCTCCATATTAGCAATCTTTTGGAGGAGAGTTTGAGTGATGGACTTGGTAGGGGCCGGATTAGAAGGGAATTGATGTTGAATAGGCCTTCTCAAAAATTGGGGCGGAGATGGGTGTTGTGGCCTAAAAACAGAGTGACTTACCGGTTGGACTAGCACAATAGGAATTGGAGTTTGTGGATGCGACAAGTGATGGGATGGAGGTTCTTGCAAGACCGCTTGGTCATTAGAAGTGTTGGTTTCAAGGCCACCAGCGGCCTGAGGGCGATTGGAAGAGGAAGAGGGGATATCTTTCCCCTTGAGAGCGGCTTGGACTATTTCTATGTACACCACACCTATCCTTTTTAGCCCTTCCGAGCCCTCCGGCTCGTGGGCGACGGGCCAGGGTCTAAATGGTATCGGGTCATTCCCGGTATCTGGATCCTAGGTCGTTACAGTTGGGCTTTTAGGTCTAGTGGGCTGTCCAGAGTCTGGTGGCCTCGAGCCACCTGTTCTCCGTGTTACTCATGATGAGTGCATACAAGGTTTTCAGTGTTCATGTTTAGTGAGCCCCCACTAGTCGTTACTTTCCTACGCACGCGTGTGCGGACCCACTTGGGAGTGGTGGAGAGCGTGACCCGAGTGAGACGATTTTTAGGCTAGTTACCGTAGGGCCCCCACGCGTAGCCCGAGTCTGGGCTTCAGGGGAAGAACCAGCTAGAGGGCCTGACTTAGGGCGCATGGTCTGTGTGTGCACACGTGGTTGGGGGCGTCGGACCCGCTCTGACGAGCGCGACCCCAGTTAGTCATTGTTCTGTGTTCTTAGTTACTATACGGTGTCTCAGTTTCCACCTGGGACGAGTAGGGAGACACCTGAGGCTGTAGACTAAGTCGTCAGTGGACGCATTCGACATTACTTCTAGTGGGTAGGTACTCCTGTCACGTGACGTGAGCTTGTCGTGACTCGAGATTTCGTTTCCCATCTGCGAGACGTGTTTTTGCGTGTAATTTTTGAGTGTTTTCCCAAAGCTGAGGTCTAAGGTTTTCAGTGAACGTCACCAAGGGTCCTCCTTAAACGGCATAAAGTTCACGACGGTGAGGTCATGACCTTATTTCCGGACCACGTGATTTCGGAGTGGGCCTTCGTGTGTGAGCACATGCTTTCACGACAGTGGTGTCATGGCGTTTTCTTAATAACGTGACTAGGGTGGTTCGTAGTCTGGTGATCCCTCTACTAAGGGATCGGGGTGTTAGTTTCCATTCTGGTAGGAGTAGTGGTAGAGCCGTGGTTTCATCGGTTATTGTGTTTTGGGGATGCGTGTACGATCGTGCTTTCCGCCGTTGTTGCTGTAGCTACTCCTGCTGTTGTTGTTGTTCTTGTTAGCGTTGGTTGTAACCGCCATTATTTTCAGGTTGGGGTTCTGCGGGACCTCTACTGAGCTAGTGAGACGAGACTCGCCCCTACTTTTCAGGTGTTGCGGTTCTTCCTCGAGGTTCGAGGGTGCTGCGCGGAGGTTCTTAGTTGCTAGCTCGCTGGTTCGAGTGTTCACTCGGCATTTGGTACGCTTCCTTGCCTTAGACTGTACTTTGTTGGACTGGACTCTGTTGTAGTTATATTATTTATTTCTGTTAATTGTTGAATTGTCTTACTTTATTTCTCATTTCTATGTACACTACACTTACTATTTGTTCTTCCGAGCCTGCCGGCTCGTGGGCGGCGGTCTAGAATTCGAATGGTATCGGGCTATTCCCTGTATCCAGATCTTGGGTCATTCATTAGTTATAGAGACTTTTCACCTATGTTACTTTTATTTCTGAAATAGTAGGAATTCTCCTACTCCAGTTATGGAAGCTTCCACCTTTCCATACATTAAAGTGTAAATGCACCATTATTTTGTCATTGTCTCTTAAGCGGAGTATCAAGTTCATTCTACCTCTTTAGGAAACAAAGGTGAATATTTCACCTTGTCAAATATTTTATCGTTTTCTGCTGAGGCAGAATAATAGACCAGTTTCGCCTTAGGTAATTAAGGTGAATGCTTCACCTTATCTTTGGTTTGTCATTTTGTGTCGAGTCAAAGTGTCCCCTTTTTTGTTATTTCACCTTCTTATTGAGTTTTATCTTTTTGTGTTAAGGTGAATTCTTAGGCAAAGTGAATACTTCACCTTTTCGTCCAATTAAGCATTCAACTTTGCTTTGTATATTCAATAGGGTATAAATACACCTTTGTTTTGTCATTTTCTGCTAAGGCGAAATATTAGATGCATTTCGCCCCTTCAAGGAACAAAGGTAAATGTTCCACCTTATCTCAAGTTTTTGTTATTTTGGGTTAAGGCAGAGTGACCGTTATTATTTTACCTTACGAGTGATTTTGTCATTTTCTTTTTAAATGAAATAGATTCACCTTATTGGGACGCTAAAGCGAATGCTCCTATTGAGACGAATGCTCGCCTTTCAGGGAGTTAAGGTGGATGCTCTGCCTTATTTGAGCTATTTAGTCATTTTGTGATAAGGTGGATAATTGCCTACTTTTGTTGTGGGCGCTTTCCACCTATTTGCTTTATGTTTTTCGCCAACCTTAGTTATAAGGCCTTTCCAACTATCTCAGTTATATTATGAAGTTATGTATTTTGGAGACCAGAAAAGGATAAAACTTGTGAACTATACTTAGCCTGATTATAATGAATGATTTCAATTTTTTTGTCAGTTCAAAACTCAAGCAACAGTGTGTGTGTACGTACTCGGAATAAACTGATATACAAACATTATAGCAAATATATCGAACTTGTGAATGTGGGTAGATGAAATGGAGCAAACCACAGAAGCACACCCACTACATAGGATTTTAAGGTGGTTCGGTCTGCACCCCATAGACCTACATCCACCCCTCACTCAATCGAGTGAGGCTTCCCTTGCACAAGCAAGAACCATGGAGAAACTCCACTACAAACGTTGATTACATAGCTTAAACCGGAGGAACACTCTCCTCCCACACTCTGAATTAACAGAGTGCAACAGTGTACAACACCCAACTGTACACAACCCTGATTGTGCAATCCGGCACAATCAGAACCACTGCTCACAACAGCAAATGAGGAGAACACTCCTCACACACACTGACTAGTAAGAGTGCAACCTGTGCGCAGTACCCACTGTGCACAACCCTGATTGTGCAATTTGGCACAATCAGAAACGCTGCTTATCAGCAGCACACGAGGAACAAGTTCCTTACGCTCTGGTCACCCAGAGCAACCATGTGCACAGTGGAGTTCTGTGCACTAACAGCCACTGTGCTTCCATGGCCAGGCAGGAATGAAAATGAAATAACTAACAAGAAAAGAAAATGAAAATAGAAAATAAGAAATATAGCCCTAAACAGAACACGAAGACTTTGGATTTGATTCACAAGTCTTATCTGAACAGATCAAAAATGTAAGCTCCTTGGCTGCTGACACTCTCTCTCTTTTTGCAATAGCTCTGGAAATAGCTATCGAACTCGGAGGCTGCTCTCTCTCTTTCTCTATCTCTTCTTCTTCTTTTCTCTATCTCTATCTCTGATCTCTCTTCGAAAAACTGCTGACTGTTCACTCTTTTTCTTCTTCCTCAAATGCTCCCTTCAGCTCTCTCTCTTAGCCTCTTCGTAGCCCACAGTCACAGCACTTCTTCACAAGGAAGAGGGTGTGTTTATATAGTGCAGAAAATAAGATATTTTCTAGATAATTTGAACTTTAGAGCAGAAATCTCATTGGTCCACGTGTCAATACTGAATATTCTCTACTGGGATCATTCCAGAACCTTAGACACATGCCTGGGAACATACGCCAATGATTGGTCTTAGGATCATGAGCCCAGTGTGGGACCCACAGCCTAATTAACTCCCGTTACGGAAGGGGTTGTCTCTTAGAGTCGACTATTAGCAATTTCCAAGCCTTCAGTTGAATATCTGAATAAAATAGAACTCAGACTAAAGGGGGTCAACTCCAAGTGTCGAAGCTTCTGCCTGCCAAAGCCTTGTTGCTACCTGTTGCTAGCTTGATGCTGACTTGCTGTTGTTGTTACTGAATGTGGCTTTGACGTGTCGACACATAGCTTCATTGCATCGACTCATGTTGCTATAGCTTTAGATGTTGTTGTTGCATCGACACAATAACTCCACTGCGTCGACTCACTCTAATGTACTGGCATAATCTGACTTGTTTGGATCTTCAGATGGGTTGACCTCACACCCTTGTTGCGTCGACTCAATCATTATATATATGCTTGATGATTGTTCCTCTGAATTCTAGTGATTCTTCAACAGTTGTGTTGACTCCATGGTATGATTGAGTCGATGCAGTCTTCTATTTATTGCTGCTTGCTGAATGGCCTTTCTATGCTTGACTTGGTGTGTACATCTGTTGACTTGTATTTGGCAGCAATTCAATGAACAGTTGTTGAATGTTACTATTGTTGCCTAGATATTGTGTGAGTCGACTTGGTGTTCTGGCCAAGTTGACTTGATCTTTGAGTATTGCAAGAAACCAAGTTTTTGATATGTCTTGAGTCGACTTGTTGCTCGGGCCAAGTTGACTTGGTGTGCTACTGCTGGCCTTGTGCTTAGTTGCTGCTTGGTTTTTCTTAGTCTACTGCATACTGCGAGCTTGCTTGATCTTAGTTGAGTCTTCTTGCTGAGGGTCTTGAATATCTGTCGACCTGATGGAGCAAGGTCGACTAAATTCTAAAATGTTTATCGACTGAATACATTTCAGTCGACTGATTTTTGTAAACTTCTATCAGACTCTACTGCTTATGTTTCTATCTTCCACACCTAGCATGTCTTCATTCAATCTTTGTAGTCATACACAAAATAGCTCTTGAGCCTCTAGATGAATGACCTTTGTGTCTTGCTTCAATCCCCTTAGTAAACTTCTTGTTTTCTACTGAAGTCAGCTAACTGGCCTGCTACTAAACAAAAATCTGTTGACTTGAAGGCATGTCGGTCGAATGAATTCAGATATCAATCGACTAAATTTAGTTCAGGTCGACTGATATTTTCATGTTTTTCCCAGCTGCTTTCTTCATTTCTGAAGCTTGTGTCAATTAATCAACAGAGCCTGGCAAAATTTAGGCAACATCTCCCCATCCCCAGTGGGTTGCGGGGGAGAAGCGGAGACATACTCGCATGACTGGAGTAATCTCCTTAATATCGGGTGGCACAACGATGGCTGGTAGACCCGTATGGATGGAAGACCTCGAGGGCTAGCCTATGAGGAGCACCAGTATTCCATGGGCCGAAACACTATTAAAAAGGGACGACCATTGAGGGAGGAAACTCCGAGAGCCAGCCTATGAGGGGCACACAACCCGTGGTCACCACAGTACCCCTGGGGGGGCGATGGATTTAATATTGGACTAAGAGCCATTTTGATGTTCACCCTCTGACGGCCTTCAGAGATGCATGTCATTGAGGGACATGTCCCTCGAGACCTCGTGGTGATCTAGAAACATCGGTGGGAATGTTCCCCCTCCCTAGTCAGTAAATTCCTCGAGAAAATGCTCACATATAATGCATACCCATAACACACTCGGCCACGGAACTGACCATGGTTAATTACACGTAAGCAAAAGAGGGTTAGCTGGTCCGCATGTTAGCAGATTAACGTGAGCGTCAGCAAGTTACCGCGAGGGTTAGCATGTTAGAGGAGGCAACCCTTCGGACAGTTAATGTGCAATAGATCATAAGGCGATGATGCCATGAGATATTCCATAGGGACGGCCCCATTCCCCTCTAGTTCGTGATTAGGAATAGGGGGAGCAATAGGAAACTAGTCCGGGAGATTGTCCAGAAAGACATAGGCATACGCCTCTGGCATTAAACCCCATAATGAGCATGGTGAAAGCCTAATATGGGTATCCTACTGGAAGTAAACCCTGGGGAGAGGGGTGTTACTATAGCCCTTCGGAGATATCCCAGGGCATGTCCGACGCGTAAGGAGGAAGAACCCGATAATAGCACACGCGATAATAGATCAAAATGGACTCAAAGAAGGGGAAGAAAGAACACAAGTCATAGCTGTCATTTACTTCATGATCCGTTGCATATATTGATAATCACATAGAGACCATACACATAGGCGGCTCGGTGTTGTCGCACGAAACTAATTCCCAGCCCGGGGATGAAGGAGACAGAGGGAATGGAGAGCAGCGATAGAGGGAAGCTTACGGGCTCATATTATTGCCCAAATCATTACAGCAATCGCAAAAGGGAGATTTTACAGAGGGAAGGAGAAGAGGAGGCAAAGAAACACTCTGCGACCCACCTCTACTGTTGGCGACAAAGAACAAGGTATCGAAGAATCGCCCTCTTTCCCAGCTCCGAAGGCTCTCATAGGCGGGGAGGACTAGTAGGGACGGTGGCTCTTGGTCTCTCAGGCTCACTCCTAGAAACCCTTTCTTCTTCCCCAATTCTCTCTTCTCCCCGACTTCCTTCTTTCTTTCTATTCTTCTTGTTCTTCACCTCCTTTTTCTTGGCCGAAGACCATTGGTTGGCATATATATGGGGTTGCCTACCCGGCGTGGAAGAGGCGTACCAACAAAAGGCCTCGAATGGTGCTTTTGCGCGCCGGTTAGAGTGACGCCGGAGAAGGGGGGGTGCGTCGATAAAGGGGCACGCTGGGTAAGTCCCATCGATCGTGTCTATTTGACACAGGCTAGATAGTGGACCCCGGACTGGTTCCAGGGGTCACTGTGATTCTTCATCTTGCCACAGTCTTGCAAAACTATGGTGAGAAGTCTTGACAAAGCTTTTAGGCCTCTGAACAGCTGCTTTCGAAACCTCATGCATCTTTGGTTTAGACACGTGGGTTTTTCATTGACACGGCCTTCGGCACTACAGTTTGCACTGCCAGTACAACATAAGTTGCACTCGTAGCTTTCTTGGGGAGTGGGACACTACCCGAGATGTTTTGGCCTCGGCTGGGTGGTCATTTGGTCATCAGCGGGCTAGAATGGTGAGAAAATGGACCCGTACTGGGTCACTCGGGTCTTCTGTTGATAGGGCCTTCGACATCTTGTTCTGAGGGGCCAGAGACATTCTGTCACCTTAGGAGGGCTTCTCATCAGATGGCGGGCCACCAGGTATGCTCTTGCCCTTGGTCGGATAAAGAACGTTGCTTATGCGGCACGACCGAGTCGATACCGATTCGTTGGGCAGGTGAAGTGACACTACTGATTTGTTGTGGATTCTTCCTATTTCCTCCAAAGATGAAGTCTCTGGTGCTCGTATTAGATGACCAGAGGCTCCAATTGTGATGACCCAGACTCTGGATACTGGGTAAACTAGATACCACTTGGAACCTGTGAAGCCTCCCAAGAGCGGTAAAGCTCTGAAGGGATAAAAAGATTTGTGTGGAGTACATTGAAGTTCCAGATAAAGTAGTAAGCAATAATATTTCAATGATCAGGTTTGCCCAAATTTCTCAAGCTTCAAGTGTGTGATCTTTGTAATCTATAAGCATTCGTATGTGTGTGGATCTACTCAGATCCATGTGTGTGTGTTTTCTTTCAGATTCGTGTGTATTTCGGTGCGCTTGCACCTTTATGGGAGTACCTAACTCCTTACGAGTGTTTGTATATTTTGATCTTGTAATCATTTACAAGATAGTGTGTAAATCCTCATAGATCATGAGGGGCGAATGTAGGTTGCCATCGTTGCATCTGAACCACCTAAAAATCATTATCTATTGTGTGATTTGATCCTTTTCTTCTACCCCCATTTTGTACTAGCACACACGTATCTTATTTCTTTCGCATTTCATCAATCAAATTTAGCATAATCTATCATTTTGACATTTGATCTTTGGCATATCAAAAGGTGGGTTCGGATTGACAAGGCTAGTCTTGTCAGAAAAATAACACTTTGCGTGAGCAGTATCTTCGAATTCACACCTCTACCATAGTACCAAGGAACTGCTGTGTGTGATAGATTTTGATAGATCTAATCAGTAATATAACAGATCTAAGTTTCAATGTCATTATTTCATCATATCTGTTTAAATCGAAAAAAGTTCTTAAAAACTATAATCACTCAATTCACTCCCCCTCTTGGGTGTCATTGATCACGAGACTTCAATTGGTATCAGTGCTAAGGCTCTAACTTTTATAGATCTAACGATCTAGAGACAGATCCAGATCAATGGCCAACAAGGGGATGATGCCTGAGAATCATTCTATCCACCGTCCTCCCTTCTTTGATGGCTCAAATTATTCTTACTGGAAAAACAGAATGCATGTCTTTCTTAGAGCCCAAGAGTACAAGATCTGGAGAGTTGTGGACAAGAGTCCTTATTACCTTCCTACTGATGAGGACAAGTGGACACATGAAGATATTAAAAAATCTACTGTAAATTTCAATGTCATGAATATCATGCAATGTGCCATTCACCCTAATGAATTTTTTTGTGTTTCTATGTGTAGCTCTACAAAAGAAATGTAGAAAAAATTGTGACTCATCTATGAAGAAACCTCTGAAGTGAAAGAGGCAAAGGCAAACTTGCTTGTTAGAGATTATAAGCTATTCAAGATAAATCCTGAAGAGACAATCGTTGAAATGTTTGCAAGACTAACAGAGATCACCAATGGTCTCAAAGGTCTTGGAAAAGAATACACCAACTCCGAACTAGTGAGAAAGGTGTTAAGATCTCTTCCACTCGTGTGACACACCAAGGTCATAGTCATTGAGGATTCCAAGAATCTGTCCATACTCTCCTTGGACGAGCTCATAGGGTCACTCATGACCTATGAGATAAATATTAAGAGAACTGCAGAGGAGTCGTCCAAGAAGAAGAAAATGGTGACTTTGAAAGCCAACCAACATGATGATGACTCCCAAGAAGAGGAGTCCACCGAAGGAAGTGACGAGGAAGAATACTTGGCCATGTTGACTCGCCAAGTACCCCGGGCCACAGTATGTCTTCATCCTATGGACTTCGTCTTGGCACTCTGTGGACGGATATCCCATATGCCCCTTGGCATGCCCCGAAATAAGGGGAGATGCTACCAAAATTCGTCCAAGAGGCTAGTTTATCGTACTGAGTCTTATCTTCTAAATTACCCCTTTTTGGCCACAGAGGTCTGCCAATTCCCATGGCGTGTTCTTTGATGGCTCCATTAAGGAGAAAAGTGAATAAATCACCTTCGTGGTAAACAATGTCCCGTGGTTCCCTTCGGCCCTCTCGACCCTCGGGTTTTGGTGTGCCTATCTATTACAGACCCCATGTTGGCTCTCCGTGGATGGGTATCCTATATATCCCTTTGCATATCCAGAGATAAGAGGAGATGCTACCAGAATTAAATCGGGAGGTGATATCATGTCACGCCTTCCCTGGTATTCCAATCAACCCACTAGGTCACGGGGCTTCGTAAGATATCATAACGTGAGCTCCAATGACATCGATGGAGAAATAGAACTTTAATTGCCCCTAAGGTGAATATTGCCCCTATCCTTTTATGTCCCTCAGCCTGCGGTCGTGCTAACTCCCCTGGGAGCTCTTATGCATACCCTGTGGTGCAATTAGGCCAAGAATAATTGGCAAAACTCACCTGGGCTATCATCCTTGATATGCCCATCTGTTTCGGAACCCGTCTCGGCACTCCGTGGATGGGTCTCCTATACCTCTCCCCCAATATGTTTTGGGGCAGGGGAAAATGCTGCTGAAATTTCACTAGGAATTTGTGGTTTAACTCCGCACTATGTTTCTCGAGTTTTTCGCTCGACTTTTACCCCTTATAATGGTAGCAACCTCACGACTACTCACGCCGAATTATGAGAGCCGTGTACCCGTCGCGAACCCCGAGTTCTGACAACAACTCTGATGGTCTAAGTGAATGCCAGGCTCCAGGTCACCACCTTGTCGGCCCCAGCTCGGGCATTGAACTCCCGAGCTCTGGCTACACCGACGCTCTCCAGAAGTGCCACGCTCTAGACAACCTTGGACCGGGTTGATTCGGTCCACCACATTGGTGCTGAGTCAACTTTAGCCCTACAAAAAAGAAAGGGGTGTCATAGTGGTTGTGAAAATGGGTGACCCACCATCGCCGCCCCTACCTCCAAAAGATAAGGCGAGACTTAAAGGAGTAAATGCACCAGCATCACACCGGGGCAACCGCCCCGATCCAGTGTCCAGCCTTCCAAGCAAGGCGGCAACTCTGAGGAGGAGCGTCGGTCCTCCCTCAAATGAATATGGGTCATTAGAAAAGAGGCCCAACCCATTCGAAGGTCCCGAGCCAAGAGGTCCCTCCACTCATCAGAATGGTACCAAGTTCAAAAGTCGGCAGAGTGGTTGTCGGCTCAAGATCTTACTATCCAGCGAAGCATCCAGTAAAACAGACTTCTATCCCTGACAGACTAGGGGCACCAGTTCACCCTTAGAAGCACCCCCAGGAAGGAAAAGGGGCAATGCATATCATCAACACTACTGTAAAAGGTGTTCGCATGCTGCCCTGCCGACATCAACCAGTAACTCGGGAGGCCACACTGCCTACATCAATCAATGGTTTGGGATGAATCCCGCTGACACCCACCCAGTAGTTCTGTAGAAACTTCACCGGCGTCGGCCAATGACTTGGCGGAGTCCCTGCCAACGTCAACTGGTGACACCGATAAAGCTCCATCGGGTCCCCACTAATGGCAACCAGTAAACCCCAACGGGAGGTCTATCCCTTCGGTATTTATCATGTCCCAAGGGGTAGCAATGCCCAGGCGGACACTCAATCCAAGTTCGGCTTCGGCCATCATGTTCATTAAGGCCGAACCACCCAAACCTGAGTCAAAGTCCCAGCCATCTACAGCGGGAACCAGCCAGTCTTTGGACTCACCCTAAGGCTCCGAGCTACTCGGCTGAGGGTTGATCCACAGTCACTTCTACAGTAGCAGCAAGTCACCGGTGGCGCAACCTGCAAGCCACGTCCCCTGACAGCAACAAGCTAAGGACGACAGCCGCAAGGCTCACAGGTATTAAAATAAATAAATAGAATAAAAATTGAAAAATAGTGCTAAAAATAGAGATGTCCTGGTAGACTTAGCCACTCTCTCTCCATGAGGCAGTGGCTGGGGGCAAGAAGGCCACAAACCCAGGTGAGGTAAAAATCCGCGAGGGCGCCTCAGGCAAAATCGGGTTACCCCTCGATGCGAAAACCTGTAAGGGTGCACCGAAAAAAGTAAACAGGGGCCAGCTCCGGTGAAAACCCGAATGAGCGGTGGAGCTAGTAAAGAGAAAAAGAAAAATCTCTCTTCCTCACCAAGAATAGCCAACCACCTCACCCTAAAATCCCTGACCGATCCACCACAACAGTGGGTCAATATACCCTCTTTGGTCCATCACACCATGATGGTCGACCCTTACCCTGTCTTTGACCAATACACCATCACGGTTGGTCATTCCCCAGCATCCAGGTCAATATGCCATTATGGTCGACCTACCTATTTCCCACCAGTCTCACACCTTCCTCATTGGCCACTGCTCCCCTTGACCCATATGCTGTCATGGCTAGTCAAGCCTCCACCTTGGTCGCCCTCCTTCACAGTCGACCTACACATATCCTTGACTAAACACCTCCACAGTCAATCCAACACCTGATCTTTGGCTGAGACACCACAATGGTTGGCCTATACATCATCCAGTGCCTAACCAATGCACCTTCCCGATTTGTTAAACCCCTAACCTTTGGCCAATATGCCTCTTCGGTTGGCCTCCATTCACTCTTGGCCTATCGCCACCATAACCCAGAACCTCAGCCACTACATCACCAGAGTTGGTCAGCTCAAACTCCAGTACAAGCTCCAGTTACAAGCTATAAAGACCAGCTAGCTTGAAGGTCTACGTGAAGTTCCAGATTGCTCAGCAATTAGCCAAGCCCCAGCAAGCGGCTCCAGCATCAACACAGCGGATCAACAGCAATGATCCCGCCAGTAGTGTCCTTCGACAGCAACAAGCTAAGGATACCCAGCGCCAGTCACCAAATAGTCAAGAGGCTCCCAGGTAACCAAAAAATAGATAAAAAATAAAAATAAAAAATAAGGTTAAAAATAGAGATATCCCGGCAGACTCAGTCATCCTCTCTCTCAGAGAGGCGACTGGGGGCAAAAAAGCTAGCAACCCGATTGATGTGAAATCTCGCAAGAGCATCTCAGGCAAAATTGGGTGACCCTTCGATGTGAAAACCCATAAGGGCACATCGAAAAAAGTAAAAGGGGGCCAGCTCTGGCGAAAACTCGAAAGGACGGCAGAGTTGGTAAAGAGAACCAAAAACTCTCTCCTCCTCCATTCGGGAAAACCAGTCACTCACTTTCCAGCAATCATACTCTCCGTCAGTCGGCCCATACCAGTCCTCGACTAATGCCCTGCTCCAGTTGTGAACCTTGCACCTCCCTATTGGCCATATATCGTCACATCTGGCCTACACCAGTTCCCAGGGCCACTCTTCTCTTTGGTTGGCCTATACTAATCCTTGATTAACACACCTCTCCGGCTCGTCAATCTTACGCTTCCCAGTTAGCCATACACATCTCCGGTTGGCTCACATCTTCTCTGACCACACGTCACCGTGGTCGGCGCATATACACTAGCAACTCATGCACCATTCCAGTCACTCATTCCAGCAAATCCCAGCCTACACTCCACCTCGGTTAACCTCTACATCACAACAACCTTGGATGCACCTATCATGAGAGCCCATCAACCCATAATTCTCAGTCACCAGCCTATCATGGTCGAGTCACCATGAACCCAGTCATAACTCCAGCGGTACGCCATAAAGGCATACCAGTTCCCAGACCCCAGTCGCGATTCCAGTGACATGCCACTAAGGCTTACCACTTCCTAGATCACCAGTCAAACTCCATGCTATCCAGCAACCAGTCGAAGCCACAGTCATGGCTGCAATGGCTGCAAGCCATCAACAGCACAAACTCTAGGTTACGTCCCTTGACAGTAGCACGTTACGGAAGATAGCCACAAGGTTCCACGTCAGAAAAAAAGAAAAAAAATGGGGTTAAAAATAGAGATATCCCGGTGGCCTCAGTCAATTCCTTCCACGGGATTACTGAGGACAAAAATTACCATCAACCCAACTGAGGTGAAAATCCGAGAGGGCGTCTCAGGCAAAATCGGGTGACCCCTCGATGTGAAAACCCATAAGGGAGCATCGAAAAAAGTAAAAGGGGGCCAGCTCTGGCGAAAACCCGCAAGGGCGGTAGAGTTGGTAAGGAGAAAACAAAAAAAACTCTCTCCCTCTCTACTCCTCACTGATGAAAGCCGTCAACCGTGACATCTCGCCGATGGCAACCTCAGCATCACTCCACAACAAGGGCGGCCACTACACCCCTGAAGGTTGGCCATCGCCAATTCTAGCTCTAGTACTCGGCTAAGCGCCTCAACGGTCAGCCGATTAGCTCCAGCCTTCCGATTGCTACGCGTCAGTAGCTAGCGGCCCAACTCCAGTTCCAACCTCCAACATCGAACGTTCGGCTACCTGCCTCCGCGGTCGGTCGACCAGCTCCAGCACTGCGGCTACAACGCCTCCACAGGCCAGCCGCTCTGTTCCAGTACCAATTACCTGCCCCAACACCGCGGCTACAATGCCTCCATAGGCCAGCCACTCAGTTTCAGTACCAGTCATCAATCCCAGCACCGTGGCTTCAACGCCTTTACAGGCCAGCCACACCAGTGCTAGTACCAGCTCTCAGTTCCAGCATCGTGGCTTCAACGCCTTCACAGGCCAGCCACCTAGTTTCAGTACCAGCTCCCAGTCCCAGCACCATGGCCTCAATGCCTTTACAGGCCAGCCACCCAGTTCCAGTACCAGCTCCCAGTCTCAGCACCGTGGCCACAATGCCTTTACAGGCCAGCCACCCAGTTCCAGTACCAGCTCCCAGTCCCAGCACCGTGGCTTCAATGCCTTTACAGGCCAGCCACGCTAGTTCCAGTACCAACTCCCAGTCCCAGCACTATAGCTTCAACGCCTTTACAGGTCAGTCACCTAGTTCCAGTACCAGCTTCAGTCCCAGCATCGTGGCTTTAACGTCTTTACAGGCCAGCCACCCAGTCCCAGTCCCAGCATCGTGGCTTCAATGCCTTTACAGGCCAGCCACGCCAATTCCAGTACCAGCTCCCGGTTCCAACACCGTGGCTTCAACGCCTTTACAGGCCAGCCACGCCAATCCCAGTACCAGCCCTCAGTCTCAACACCGTGGCTTCAATGCCTTTACAGGCCAGCCATGCCAGTTCTAGTACCAGCTCTCAGTCCCAGCATCGTGGCTACAACGCCTCCACAGGCTAGTCGCTCGATTCCAGTACCAGTTGTGAGTCCCACCATCGTGGCTACAACGCCTCCGTAGGCCAGCCGCTCAGTTCCAGTACCAGTTACTAGTTCCGACACTACTGCTTTAACACCTTCATAGGCCAGTCGCTCAGTTCCAGTACCGATTGCCAGCTCCAGCACTGCGACTACGAGGCCTCCCCAGGCTAGCCATTTGGACCCAGTACCAGTCGCCAGTCCAGTAGTTCGACTATAGTTCATCTACAGACCAGTTACCTAGACCTAGGGTCAATCACCTAGACCCAGTACCAGTACCCAACTCCAGCATATCGACTGTAATCCCGTCACAGGTCAGCCGTCTAGCTCCAGTCCCCAATCCTAGCTTTCAGTTGTGATGCCTCCTAGGGCCATTTGGCCAGCCCAGCTCCAGTCTCAGTACCTTGGCTACAGCGCCTTCGAAGGCCAGCCACCCAGTCCAGTTCCAGCTCCAGTTCCAGCACTAGTCCTATTATCTCGGTGGCAGCGCCTTTGATGGCCAGTCGGCTAGCTCCAGTTTCAGTCCCCAACTCCAGTTGTAATTTCAGTTCCAATATCAGTCCTAGCCTCAGACCCAACTTTAATTTCCAGTTCCTATTCTAGTCACAATTCCTGGTCACCATGCCTTCCGAGGCCACCTGGCCAGGACATTTGTATGATTTTATCGCCGTCTTTGATGCTATAAATATGGATTTCTATCCGAACAAGAAATGGTCAGCAAGTGACCAACATATATGTATCTATGATCATTTACGCCCCAATGCAGGTTTGTTTAAACGCGATCTAAGATTTTGCTCTCACTTTCATTATTATGAATTTCAGGCCATAGGGCCCCTTTTCCTGGTAATCAATCAAGGATGTTTCCCTCTCCGAGGGAATGTAATTAATGTCATAACCTTTATGGTACGGTAGGTTCTCAGTCCCGACACGATATACACAATCGTCTGACTAGTCAGATTGAGCGCACCTAGGACTTCCTCGAAGCCCGAATAAATCATCACATAGGTGACTAGCACGCCCTCGCACTAATAAGCCGAATAAACGAATGAACAAACGAATAAACAAAATGAGTGCTTCCGAAAGTGTGTCCACAGTTTCTTATCCATCGAAGTCCCTTTTATAGGGGGTTGTCCTGGCGGCAAGGGTCGATCCCTTTGCAAGGAAGGTCGTGAGTCGTGGAGTAATGCCTCTCGTGATCGTGAGGAGTTTTTCGTTGAGGGTCCGTTCCTCCGAGGTCGGACGGTTCTCTGACGAGTCTTACGGTGCCCGTAGAGCATGCTCGCCCTTAGTGGAGTCGAGGTCGATGTCGTGAGAGATAACGTTCGGTTGCCAAAGGGTCATCCGGCAACCGTTACACCTAAGTCGATGCTCTTTGTGCACTAGCGAATCCGAGGATGATCCGTGTTGGGTGGTCTATCATGGGCCTCACGACTGTCGGGGCCCGTTCGCAAGCGTTGTGGAGGCCTGGCCAAAGCGGGCCTTTCATATTGGACCTTCTATGGGCCGAGCCGATTTTACCCTCCTCATATATAATATTTAAAAAAAAAGATAACTAGCGTACCAGTTGCATACCATGCACCGATCGTACTGGTCACCGACTGGTATAGTCCGGTACAGGATGTACCGTACCAGTTTATCAAACCCTGCCTATGAGTGGGAAAATATGGATGGTTGCCATGCACAACAGATGCGATGCTTTTGAGTCTTAACAATAGTTGATAGGTTCGTAGTTGCAGAAATGTTTTAATGATCAAAACGCATGAGGGAGACGAGTGCTCATGGCGTCCAAAAATGGAGTGGATCTTCTTACGAATAGGACATGTACCATGGTTCGTCTACCTGGTGATCTGAACTGGATCAGCAACTTCCTGATTCGGTACGTGTCACCTAAGTCAGATGCGACTCGGGTCGACTTGGTCCGAGTCCACCCACATGCTCCCCCCAGCTTCACCCTGGTAGCCCACTTGGCCCACCTCGGCACCCCACCACCCTTGCAGACCCTCAACCCCCTACTCTAGTAAATCACCCCCTCGACCCCCAACCTCGGCAGCCCACCTCCCCCATGTCAGCAGCCTCCCACGCTAGTCGACAATGCCCCTCCCCGATGACGATGTAGCTCTATAGGGTAGGGAACGACTTTACGACAATGGCGAACGAGGTTTGGAGGCAGTGATGGCAACAATGAAAGAGGTACGATGGCGACGGTGAGGTGGCAAACAACTGGTATATGACTCGGCCAAACTTGATGGATCACATATTGGATTCACTCAGATCTGATGCACTATGCATGAGTCGGTGAGAGTCACATCGCGTCAACGAACCATGACATGTACAACCCTATACTCTAATCTTTAATCACTGCTCCGGTAGCGGAATAAGTTAAAATTGAGTTAGCTCAAGTGGCACAACTTACTCTTTAATTATCTCATTTTCATTTTGAGTGCTGGGAGGGAGGTTAACATAGCCGGGTTAACTCATTACTTTTTCGAGAGAAATTACGTAAATTGACATCAGTTACTATTTATTGAACATTATTTTTGGGATATGAACATTGTTTTTCTCGCAATATTGTTCGATGCATCATGTCACCTCCTCTAGAGTGAGAGAAAGAGAGAGAGGGGTCGGTCGATAGTAAGACGGTCAGGCGTGTCAGTCGATTACGAGTAGGGGGCAGAGAGAGAGAGAGAGGCTGGTGGCAAGGGCACTTGTGTGTCTATTGGCAATGGGGCGGGCAGGCCCATCTGTCGACGATAGGGCGGGTGGGCGGGGCAAGGCGGGGCGGCATCTGATGTTTGCCAACAATAGGGTGAGCAGGGCAGGGGCCAGGGCTGTGTCCGACGTCTGACAGGCAGAAGAGGCATCATCGTCAACATCATCATCTTCGGCGTAGTAGGTGAGAGTGCCGTCGGAGGCTTTGCATAGGAAGAAGAAGAAGAAGATAACGAATGTAGCAATGTCTACATCCACGACCTCATCATTAACCCTTGCGCACAGGGCATCTGGACGAATAACTGTACGTAAAAGAGCTCGAGGACGGCCTAAAATGAGATGGTGCGATGCTATTAGGAAGGATATTAATTTCTTGGATTTAAATATGAATATAGCACTTGATAGAAACCTTTGGCGGAACAGAATTCATGTAGCCGACCTCAACTAATTGGGATAAGACTCTGATGATGATGATGTGTTTATGGTCTATCCTTCCACTCCCAAGGTAAATGTACAAATAAAAGTCAATCTAAATCATTTAAGGTTTCATATATCCTCTAATGCAGAGCCCAGGCTGCAGATATTGCTAACTTCAGGGGGGAGGGGTGCTGAACTGTGCAAATTTAGAGAATGTAAAGTTTGAATTGCATCCAATCACTCATAAATTCCAAATTTTTAGCCTGGCCTGGCTGAATGTTAAGGTAGAAGATTACTTGCATCAAACATTATTAAACCAACAAAGGGCGAGGGATGTCACTGTAGATGTCCGCAGGTTGAGTCTAGTTTGGATAGATAGAATTCAGAGTCCACAAATTATCTTATCTAAAAGACCTCCCTAAATGACAAAACCTTGAAAGTCTTGAATGCCTTTTGAGATACCCATACACATCCTATTCGGCCGATAATTTATAGAAATCAATGTACCATTCTGAGAAGTTTGTATATATCATGTAGATATCATAGTAATCAGATATGACTTAGGTTTTACTAAGTTAATGGATTGAAGGTTTCTTAGTACCGTGGCATGTCTATCTGATGCATTAAACATTTTGGGAATCCTGTGGGATATTTGTATGCATCCTGTTCAGCAGGTAAAGCTTAGGAATCAGTTGACAAAGCAAGAAATCTGTATACATCACGTGTAGAATGTACCAATCAGATAAGATGTAAAATTCACTAGGTCAGTGTAACAAGGCCTGTTAGGATTATAAGCATGTATATCTGATACATTGCCTGATGAGGTTATTGATTTGAAATCGGTTGCCACTTACCATAACCATCTGGTCCACATCCTGTTAGCTTATCAGTTGAGTGATTTTCTGCAAAGGCCAACAGAAAACCTGTTTTTGTTGGCTTATCAGTTACTATTGACATCCCTGCTAGATCTATAAATGCACAAGCATCAAAAGGAAAAGTTCAAATGCATATGGTAAAATTGGCACCGATGAACTTTTCTCACTCTAAAGTTCATTGGTGTGCCATGAGAAAAATGTTGAACCAGAGTGCTTTATCTGGCTCTATTCCATGCTGGATTTAAACCTCACATGCTTAAGTGTATGCCACAGGTACTTTGTCCTTTCATGCTGCATACCAGGGGATTTGAACCAAAAACCTGAAGCTGTAACCAAGATTATATCCATGCCCTTTACAAACCACAACCTGAAATTATAACCAAGATCATATCCACGTCCCTTCCATACCACAATGTTGAAGTCCACAGCCTTCATGCAGCTTTGAATCTGCATACTGAGACAAACCTCTGCAGGACCCAACAATTTGCACGTATCAATTAACTGTTCCCACCAAAACCTGTTCTCCAGGTGCACTAATTCGACCATAAATAGGTCCAAGCCCATCAAATCAATGAGGCTCACTTTTATTCTTATCTTTTATAGTGGATCTGAGGAACCTTCATTTTCATGATTTCCAAACTTGAGAGGGGGGTTTGAAGAAAGCACAAGTCTGTTAATCTTCTGTTGTTGCCCTTAATAGGATAAGTTAATCATATTACATGTCTGATGATGCAGGCTTCATTCTGAATACCTGCCCGTGTCACTTTTTTATATCCATCATTGATTCAATTCTGCATTCTTGTTTGCCGAAGTCTTCCGCATGCTATCCGATTCACTGTTTTAATCTGTATAAGACATGAAAACAGGGGAGAAAGCAAAACAATAATGGAGAGGACAGAGGTCTTCCAAGCGGACCAAACTTTCTGTCTAGGATTAAGCCATATTGAACTTTATAGATACATTCACGTCCAGTAGTCAACTGCTTTGCCTGTTTGGACATTCTAGAGCAACTTCGTGACAGTTTTGGCCCATATAGGAAATCTAGAAGGATAAATTTCAACAGTTGCTCCATTTTTCAGTTTGTTTGCGGGATACATTGACATGAATAGTTAAAAGGTCTATCTGAACCGTTGTCCCTCATGTATCTGAATCCAATCATTATGATGAAGATCTTCATTCCTGTTGTTTTCTCTGTAAGCCTGCTGCTCTTCAGTATATTTGAGATTCGTAACATTCAGTACATTGGATCTGTTGGCATTTGTATTTGAAACTTATTACGGCATTGTTTTCAATTAATCATCTCCTAGCTCTGTCTTGTAGAGATTACCTCCACTCTCAATGGAGCCAAATAGGTGTGAACGTGCATTTGTTGGCAACACAATTGGACTATCAGTCCAATATTCAGATGGCACCGTTCGAGGTTCTTTATGGAAGAAGTTGTCGTTCACCTCTGTGCTGGAACGAGGTTGGCGAGAAGCAATGGATGGGACCAGATCTCGTCTCAAAATCTTCTAAGAGCATTCAGATTATTAGAGACCGTTTGCGAGTAGCACAATCCAGACAGAAGAGTTATGCTGATTTCCGACGAAGAGATTTGAAATTTCAAATTGGTGAACATGTATTCTTGAAAGTCTCACCTGTAAGAGGAATTCGAATGTTTGGAATTCATGGCAAGTTGAGCCCAAGATTTGTTGGACCATTTGAGATTCTGGAGAGAGTGGGTGAGGTTGCCTATAGATTGGCCTTACCACCTCAATTATCAGGTGTTCATAACATCTTCCATGTGTCTTGCTAAGGAAGTATGTGTACGACCCCTCTCATATTATCCAGCACGCAGACTTAGAGCTAAAGGAAGATCTATCTTATGAAGAGAAACCTGTCAAAATTTTAGACCAGAAACAACAGCAACTCAGGAATTGGTCCATACCAATGGTTAAAGTCTAGTGGAGTCGGCGTGGAATGGAGGAAGCTACATGGGAATCTGAGGAAGCAATCAAGAGGCAATATCCCGATTTATGCTAAGGTCAAATTTATAATCCTTTATCCCTACAAAAGGTTCGGTGAATTTGGGAGACTAAATTTCTTGAAGTGGGGGAGGGTGTAGCACCTGAAATTTCCTAATACTAATTAAGTAGCGTAACGACTATTTTCTTAATATTATATTAATTTTCTGAATAGGTCGAATGTTAGGTAATTTATAAAAAAATAGAAAAATTATTTTCATAAAGAGAACAAGATGATTAGCAATAATGACAACTGGGCTAATCTCTAATAAAAATCGTATGAGGCCGAATTAAGAAATTTAGCAAAATTCGTCACTTTTATTGGGTAATCCTAGATTGATCCAATTCTCGTCCAATTATTGATAAATCGAGCCCAAACCAGGCCCAATCGTTAGGTTTACCCTAGAAGCCCTTTTTGCCTTCGAAACCCTAGACTCTAGACCCTTCTATGTGGCGGCGGCGGCATGGATTTGGTCAAGGACCGAAGAGTTCACCGATTTTTTCCCCATGGACTCTCGAGTCCAATTCGATCTCTAGAAGCCTCTTTGGATGCTGTAGACCGTTTCTCATCGTCAGGCGGCCCCACGACAGACCGCTTCTGGGCGGCCTGGTTTAAATAAAAAGGGGGTTTACACCGGAGCTTGGCGGCCTTTCTCATGACCATTTCTATCGTCAGGTGATCTGTACCTGACCGTTTTCATCCCTATTTCAGTAAAATGTATTGATTGTCCCGGCATGTTATGTCCTGTTAAACAGCTTGTTGGTCAGGTCAATTGCATGTTGTAAATGCACTAAAACTAGGGTTTATGAAACATATAAATTAAGTGTAACTCTCTTCCCTATAATTATTCTATTCATGACCATCTTTCATATATTAAGAAAAATTTGAGAAGGAAGTAGAATAATGCTGTATAAATGGATTAGTCTAAATTTCACTTTCTGTTATGAATGGTTCAGAATTGTTTTAAGGTCATACACTCTGGTGGAAATGACTAGACCGATCACACTCATTTTCCACTTGTTTATAATCCTAATTTCTTAAGCAATGAATGCCTCTCCGTCAGATACTCCTTCCGTCGGACTAGGTATTCTTATTTCAAGGCCTCCGTAAGACCCCGCGAGCCTGGGATTCCTACTAGGACGTCGGATAGGTTGTACCTACAAAGTCTGTACCTATCGACTCGTGTTTTCATGCCGGCCGGACCGAGTTCGTATGGCCTATCAGTCTGGGCCTGAATGCGGTCATGCCCTGGGCCGCATGCCAACCCTTGCAGTCATCACCCTGACCGTTTGTTCTGTCTTTGGGCTTGTTAGTCAATTTGACCTAATGAGATTTCAGATCAAGGTAGCCCGATTTAAAGTTGACTAAGACCTCTCACTAGACCCTGGGATTGAGGACCACACCCTGGTTTGGTCTAGACATGCCTCTAGTCGAGTTGGGACCTATTTCAAGTCGACTTTTAATTCTTTTGTGGTCTGGCTTATTAGCGATCTCCAAAGGACCATTTTAGCTAGTATGCGGTCCAACGATAGACCGCTAAGCTCTCTGGCTTGACCCGCTGGGACAAGCGTGGGCCTGTTAGTAGCGGCCATGTATCTGACTGCCAGTTTCCCCTTACGGTTCCTATTTGACCGCAAGCAGTCCCTGACCTGATTTTCTTCACATTTTTTTGTGTGTGTGGTAAAGCTAATTGATTGTGGTGGCCTCCAAGGCTACATTTCTGTCCTGTCATTTATTGATTTGGGCTATCGCGCCCTGCGATGATCCGTCAAAGAACTGCAGGTAGGAAATTGGGAATCTTTAATCTCCAAGCCTTCCAACCGGCTAGAAAGCTTGGGCCTTGTGCCTTGACCTTGGGAAACCTACAAAAAACGTGTAGACACAAAAAGAAACACCCAGATCAGCCTTTGAAAAGTGTAGTAACTATAAACCAAAGGAACTAAAGAACATGGGACCAGGGACTGGCGCACAGCAGCTGGCATCTCCAGGGTTGAGGAGTCCATTGCCATCCAAGAGGCTACCTAGTACCTAGTGGAGCAATCTTACCATGTGAAAATTCTTCCCATATCTTGGCACCCCTGTTCTACCTTCTCGATGGAATGGTGTAATTTCTATTTTTCCACTGACTCTTTGGAGTCTCTTTTGTATTTTCTTATGTAGCCTTCTTTGGCTGTTGCCCGACTCTTGTACCTATCTTCATTTACTTTCAATGAATTGTGACTCTATGTCATTTTCCAAAGAAAGCTAACAAAGTATAAGGATGCCCCACATTTTTTATGTTTCTGGGTAGGCTGTGGCCTTAGAATTGCAACATAAAATGCCTCTAGGGACCAATGGCCCCACTTTGAGAGCCTTGGTTTAACTGATTCATCTTTCATGATAGGTTACTGGAGTCCTTCATTTCGGTGGGTGATCTTCATAATCCATGCTAGAAGAGCCAATAACATACATTATTTGCTTTGCTCCATAGGTTACCAGAATCCGTCATTTCAGTGGTTGTCCTCCATAGTCCATGCTAGAAGAGCCAATAACATATACAATTCCCTTTGTTCCAGGCACAAGGAACGTTACACTTCATTATTCCATACTTATCCTGGTAACTGCAGCTAGGCAACATACCTTCTGCATCTGAGACTTCTACCAGTGATTTTTCTGGCACATTTTACCATGACATGAATTACTTCGTTACTGGCGGATAACTTACAGTTCATGTTACTTATTGGCATCTGGGGGACAGTAATTTTCTAGTATTCCTTGGTGTAGAAATCAACTTGGAAGAAAGCTGCAGAAGAATTTTCGTGAGTTAGGAACCTTGGCTTACTATGAAAAAGATACTTTGCTCATCTTTGTCCTGTTTCAAATCTGTAAAACCTATTCCACCACTAATTTCCAGCCTACGTGAAATGCGGGTGAATGTTTTGAGAGGTTTTTAAGTTACAAAAATAATATTCTTAGGTGGCTTTTCTTTCCCCGTTCTTTTGTCCATTATAATTTTACTGCAGTGTTCATTACTGCTGCTCACCACAACTTCAGATTTGAATGGACTTGGTTAAGTACATTTGACATGAACCCCATTTATTTTGCAGATGAAATGGATCCTTCGAACTCAAATAAGCAGGTACCAAAAATCTGTTTCTTCTCTGCTTAATAACAACAGTATTATCTTTCTTTATACTACCTGATGTCATTTTTTTTCTCCAGATTGATTGGAGAGAGCAATTGGCCATGCAACACATGAAGTCTCTTTTTACCAAGGAGGTTGGTTTATGACTTGACATTTCTAAAGATTTTGTGTTATGAATGTTCAGTTAGCAATTATAAGACATCAGACGTGTTTCAGCCTTTTCGTTCGATTTCTCTTGTCAGGTGATAGATGCTATTAATGCTGCCAAAGATGACATGGGCCCATGGAGCCTTGATTACATAAGAAAAAATTATTTATCATCTTCGTGGGTAGTTGATGGTGTGGACCATCATAGACAAATTAATTCTACCATTTCAGAGGTAATTATGATTCTCTCTAAATGCTCATTCCATAAGTTCATGTGAAAGACTGACAAACTATGTATACTGATTTCACCTTCAAAAAGAAAAGCTAAGTATACTGATTCCATCATTTACATGTGCTGGTAGAAGCCAAAGCAGGCAGGTTTGAACATTGAACATGAGACCTCTCAAGCCAAACTCTTAAATAATGAAAATTTGCTGAAGGAGGACAAAGGACAAAAAGTGGATACAGGTAGCCCTTGGGCATTTACTTGCTATTATCCTTGCTCTTTTTGCAGAGCCTTCTCATTAATTGAATATTCGAATATTTTTCTGTTATCCTGCAGGAAATTTTCAACCTGATTCACAAGCAAAGATGGTCCGGCGGGTAAATTTCTTTGTTTCTATACATTTCCTTCCAAGTGTTAGTTCATGCTTTATGAACTTAGCACTACAGGCACAAGACGGCCAGTGAATCAGCATTTTAGTAATGATCAAGCTGTATCTGGACTCACATCATCCTAGAGTTTTTTAGGCCATCCTAATTGCAGCCTGTGGTCTTTTGGGATAAGACAAGAGATCAAGCTGTGACTCACATCATCCTAGAGTTGTTTTGGCCATCCTAATAGCAGCCTGTGGAAGTCATATCCAAGGCTCAAGAAAATTGGGTTCCTAGTCAACCATCCAATGAAATGAACGAAGAAAAATTCAGGATGTCCATTAGAATTAAAGGGAAGGAGGAGCCATTAGTAGATCTTGGGAAACCATCACAAGCTGACTGGATAAGGGAGTATGTGAAACAACAGGAGGAGCAGGAACAACGGGAAGAACAGGAACAGGAAGAGCAACTGGACAAGGTACTCTGTCATCTTTGTGTTGCCATTAACATTGGATAACAATGTAAATTATTTGGGACATGGCAACTTAATCATTTTATAGTGCTAAGTTCCCAGATTGTAACTGCTAAGTACGACACTCCGAAATAAGAATAGTGGACCATGGCTTGAGAAACAGTTGCACTTTAATATCTTGTCTAGTTTTGGCAAGGTTTCAGTGGATATGTGAGTAAAAAGTTTGTTAGGTTCTGAGGAAAAGTGAATTACAATGGAATGATGAACAAAACATGTTCTCTTTTCTTTTATTAATTACATTTATTAGTCTTTTCACCTAAAGGAAATTGCATATCTGTCGCAAGCCTTAGTTTCTGTTGGCATTGGAGTAGGAGAAAGTACATGCCACTCTATGGGCCATATGGAGCGAGAGGAATAGACGAATCTTCAAAAGGGATGCGAGATCGGAGGGCAAGGTTTTTACTTTTGTTTGTGACATGGTGGCTTTTTGGGAGAGACACTTATGTAAAGTGGAGGCTCTTAACTCCTCCCTTTTTCTGTTTTTGGGCAGTTAATGTGGGGTGTCCCCTCTTAGTGTGGGGGAATTTTTTGTACATGGGATTTTTTTTGAGAGCTGAGAGCTTATACATGTGCATCCCTTGTCTCCTTTCAATATATTAGTGGCACTACCCGCTTTTCAAAAAACATGGAGTAGGAGATAGAAGATTAAACGAAGAACATGAAGGTGGTCTTTCACCCATTTTAAGTGCCGAGTTAAACTAATATATTGTAGGTGCCAGAAGAATCAGTGGTTGATTAAAAGAACTTAATGTCAGGGATAAATCAAGGGAGAATTCATCTCTTATTTAGTTCCCAAATGTAAGGAATACGCCAAAACTTAGTGTTCTACAAAATTAGGGGCAGTTGACGTTTTTTCTATGACATAAGGATAATAGGATGTTTGGGAGCACTTAAAAAAAACTCTTTCTACCTAAAAGATTATGTTATGTCAATTTTCAACTTAATTTTTGAAATTGACGGAAACCGATAACTATCTGTTTGGTAAAAATGTCATAATTTTTAAATTTTGTGTGAACTTGTTTGGTATAACAACTTGGAAGTCTGAACATCCTGGAAGCACGTCCCTACACCGCCACCTCACTTCCCCCATGTCACTCCCTCTCCTTCCTCTTCTACTCCGTTTGTGCCCGAAGCAAACCCCCCCTTACCTTTGTCGCTTTCCTCTCCCTCTCTCGCACATCCTTCTCTCTCTCTTCTTTTTCTTCTCCTTCTTCTCCAAATCCGGCGAGTCGATCAGCACCGCCGTCGACCAGCACGCGCCTGTCCACGCCGGCGAAGTCGCGGCCGCCGTTTGCTCCCACCGCCATTAGCACCGCCGGTCTCCTTCGCGGAGCCTACTGCCACCGGCCCCCTCTTTTGCGTCCACCGCCGCCGCTCGCAGCCCCCCTGTTCAACAACCCCCCTGTCGGTCCCCACCCCGTGAACCTATTGCGCCGGGGAAGCCGCCACCGTGCTGTTGGAAGGAGGAGGAGAGGAAGAGACGACCGGTGGAGGTGGAGGGTCGAAGCTGGTCACTGGCAGGTAGAGAAGGGGTGGCGGGGGCTCTGTGCAGCGGACCTGCACTCACGGGTGGGGGGGTTGCGGCCGGAAGGGGGGAAAGGGACGACAGGCATTGCGTGGTGGTCTGGTTCCTGGCAGCACGGCTGTGGCAGCCGCGTGAATGGGCAGGGAGGGGTGGCGGCGAGGTGGCGGACACGGCTGCTTCTGGCGTCAGATGTGGTGGGGCTCCGGCGTAGTTCTGGCACAAAAGAGGCGGTGGACGGAGTCGTCTGGGGCTGAGGTTACTGTGTGGCCGGCCGACGATGGACGGCAGAGGCTTAACTGTTGGTTGGGCGCACTGGTGTGTTGGTTCGCAGAGGAAGGTGGCGGGGATGGGCGGTGGAAGTGTGGGGCCGGTGCGGCGAGGTGATTGAGCAGAGGCAGCGTGACAGGGTTGCAGAAGGTGGCGCAGGGCCATGACTGCGGGGTTGCAGAAGACGGCACAAGGCAGTGCTGGCGGGGGCTCCGGTGGGGGCTGTCGTCGTTGGGCGAGGTTCATTGGAAGGAGGAGGAGGAGGGAGAGGGGAGGGCTAGCGGGTCGCGAGATCTTCCTTTAAAAATAGATATGTCCCTGGATGAGCGTTGGCAGACACTGGTTATGGCTCGTGCTGCAGCTCGAGGCATGGTGTGTTGCGGTTCGAGGAGTCGCAGCGATGGTGCATTGAGAGATGCTATGATCGTGGTCCAACATGACACTCACCGAGTGTGTCGGAGGCACTGACTTACTGGAAGTGGTAGTTTCTTGATGCTGGATGGTGTTGTTCCCAGCATGCGCGAGATTTAAAGTCAGGTCGAGCGTGGAGTTTTTCGTTGGTCGGAAGTAGGATTAGCTTCTCCTCCGGTTGGAGAGTATCACGTTTGGCTAAGGATTGTCATCTTGCATCGTGTGTCCGGATTGGTTGGCCTCGTGTGGCATGAAGTCCAAGCGAGACGTGCTCCTTGTCTTGGCAAGGTGGTTGCCTATGAGAAGCTGTGCCCGTTTCCCTTGTTGTACGAGGGTGTGCTGGCGCTTTCCTGGAAGGACGAGTGCCGACTGAGTGGCATTCTTGAGAATTTGTAGCTGGCGGTGTGATCCCCGATGTGTCGAGGATCGGAGCCTGCGTTGTTGCAGAGGATTGCCGAGATGGGGGATCCCAAGCTGGTGGTATGTTGGCTATGCGCGCGAATCAGAGTGTGTAGCAGAAGCGTGGTGGGCCCATAGCCCATAGGTCCAAGATCATAGCGTTGGTTGCTACGAGTGGATTTTTGAGGATGGGAAGAGCATTGGAGGATTGGTTCCTCGGTAAGTGTTGCCTCCCATTGTGTGGATCGTGTTGTTGCCATGCCATTGTTTGAGGTATTGTGGTTGTGGCACTGGCAGGTTAGAGGTCATGCTCTCGGATGAGTCAGGTGGTTGTTAGAGGAGTGATCTCTGGCAGTTTATGAGGTCCCTATCTGTGGCTGTGAGTGGCTAGTGAGCCTTAACAGCGTGCTTGACCATGGCAGCGTCTGTTGGTTATGGTCATGTCGGATCGTGACGGTGGGAACCCAACTATGATGGAATCTATGCCGGTTGAAGAACCGTGTCCTCTGGTCATGGCGTCGTCGACCCGGTTGCCATGGATGTTGGATGGCACTTCCCTCCCCTTGACATGTGTGCTGTGAATTGCTCGGATTGCATCTCGTGGCTCTACGGTAGGAGCGAAAGCCAGATTTGGCAGGCATCCTTTGGGATCATTTCAAGATGAAAGATTTGACGAGATGTGATGAAGGATGATGCCTACGTGTGGAGGTCTCTAATGAGAGGTTGGCATTGGATGTTGTTCCTTAGTCTATGACCAGCTTAGGGGAATTCACCATAAGTCTGAGTCAGGTGACGTAAGGAGCAAGGAGAGACCCCTGTCATGTGGTTTTGTCGTGCTCCCCTGAAAGGTTAGAGTTGGCGTGAGGTTCGAGATCGGTCATGGCGCCTGAGTGAGATTTGGCTCGAGGTGCGGTATCAGTCTGTGAGAGAGTCAGCGGATGGCCTCGAGAGTCGTAATGTCTTCCTCGGTTCTGGTGGAGGGCTAGGAAAGAAGGAAGAGGTTGAGCAAGTGGAGGATTCCCGTTGATGAGCATCTAGCAACCAGTGAGTGGTCTTTCATAGACTGAAGATGCTGGCTGTTAGGGCTCGAGAGCAGCGAGATCCGTGTGCCAGCAAGGCCTTGGGTGGCTGATTATGAGGTGTGACCTTGGTGGTCATTTTGTGGCTGTGCCTTCCCGATGAGATCAGGGCTCTGTTGGGAGTTGTCTTCTGATAGGGGTTGGCATGGTGTTATGTCTGGTTTTCAGCTCGCCATGTGTAAGGGGATGCTTGGCGCTAAGCCGATGAGCTGATTGCGGTCTTTTGAGATTGCTCCGTGAGCTGGTGGAAGCTCGATTTTAGTTGGGCCCTGTGTCGGGCGTGGAGCCAGTCAACTGGCGTTTGTGTTGTCTACGACCATAGGATGGCTCGGTAGCTGTTTCTCATATAAAGGACTATGTTTCCTAGGTGAGCGAGATGGTGGCAGCGGTGCCATGATTAGTTTGGTTGAGACTGAGGTGACGTTGGGCTGTGTTCTTTGGTGTGTGCCTGCTCTAGTGGCCGATGTGCATGGTGCGTAGAGCGAGGTGTTGTTCATGATTATAGTCTGGATGTGTCCCTCAGATCTGGAGTTTCATGTGAATTGAGGTTTTCTGTGCTGGGGCCCTGACGACGTTGTCAGTAGTTACGACATTCTTCCCCAGTGTTCCCGTGTTTGTCCTAAATTTTGAGGATGAAATTCCTTTAAGGGGGGAGGGCTGTAATGCCCCAGACCTTTCGGGTATTTTTCAGATATTTATCAGGTCTGGATCCGAGGGTTTCGGATCCTCCTTTTTGTGTCTCGGATCTACCTTCTCGGAGTGTCCAGCACCATTGTGTCCAAAATTATGTTCTAGACATATTCCGTGTTCGGATCTGTGCGATTCAGAGCTGTTTCGGAGGTCCGGAGTGCGTTCCGTGACTTTTTCCACGCGTTTTTTGATTCCCAGTCGTGTGTCGACATTTACCTTCGGAACCCCGTGTAGGGTGAACCGTTGCGTTTTCTGACTCCGGAACATTATCATTACGATGTACCCTTCGCAAGGATCATGAAGGTAATTTTTTCATATTTTTTTAAATTTTCAGATTTCCTAGATTTTTCCCCGATATAAACCCCTTAACCCTTTCTCTCTCCCCATCTCTCATTTCTTACCCTCTCTCCCTCTCTCTTCTCTCACACTCTCTTTCTCCCCTCTCTTCTCTGACGGCCGACGGAGTGAGGCGGGGGTGAGGTGGAGGTGGCGCGGGCGAGGATGCGGGTGAGGACGGGCGAGGATCGAGGTGGTGGAGGCGTGATGAAGATCAGGTGCGTGTTCATGAGCCGGTGAGGATTTCGCAGTGATTTCTTCATGGATCGGCATCCACAACGTGTCATTTATTTGGTGGAGGTAGGGAGATGGATCCCCAGCTTGTGCGCTTCCTTTCCCGCGATTTTGGTAGGCTACGGTGAGCCGAGCGGGTTTATTTGAGCAGCTTGGGAAAAATCCATGATTTTGGGGTGGTGAGCCGATCTACCATTTCACTGCATTTTTTGCCAATCTGAGGCCGTAGATCCATGCTAGGGGCTATTTGGGGGCTCTGCCCTTGTTTTCCCCATATTCGGTGGAGGTATGGGGGTGTGGCAAAGATTTTTGGGGTTTTCCCGCCGTCCCATTCCCGGGACAATGTGGCAGTCGTTCCAGTGACCGTCACGGGCTGTGACGCCCCAGGGTGGGTGTGTTACATTTCGTGATGCCCCAATAAGGGTGCGTCACAGCGCCCTGTGTGTCGACAGGTCGTCAGTCTCTTTAGCGGTCTTACGACAAACCGCTAGAGGGGTGTGACGCGCCTGGGCTTGACCGTTACATCCGTTAGCGTGGTTTTGACCGATCGGGGTCATGAAGCTCTGATGCACCAGGGGTGGACCATCAGAGCCCTGTGATGCCCTAGCTTGGGTGCGACAGAGTTGACATATCCCTCTTTCTAACGCACCAGGGTAGGTCCGTTAGGGGTGTGACGCCCTGAGGGGTGTGCGTCACAACCTATTACGCTCCATCTCCTAACGCATCAAACTTGGTCCGTTAGAGGCTGTGACGCCCCAGGTGGGTGCGCCAAAGCCAGCGTTACTTTTTCATCTAACGCTCCTGAGTTGGACCATTAGGGTGCTGTGGTAGCCTAGCTTTGGACCGTTACAGTTGTGATAGCCCAAAGACAGACCGTCAGGCACTGTGTTGCACCGAAGTAGGTCTTCATGTTTGCCTCGTTTGTTTCGTGTTGTGTGGATCCTTGGTTGACCCGACTGGGACCCAATGGTCGACCTGCGGTATCGTGAATATCCCAGACACCCCGTGGGTTCTGTGTCTGTGTTTTGAGGGTGTCGGGAGGACCATGTTATCTCGTTTAACGTGCCCGTAAGGTTGAGAGTTTGGGTGACTCCTCGTGTTTCGGGCTTTGTGATACGCTTGACCGAGTCATCGTGTATCGGTGTAAGTGCGGCAAGGGTTCCCCGCACGTCGTGAGTTCCTTCGAAAAGAGGTTTTTGAGTGGGCCATGAGTGAGGCCTTGGACTGCGAGTCTAGTTGCCCAACCTGCGGCTAGAGGTTTTCTTGGTTCCCTTCTTAGGGAATGATCTTGGCGGTTGCGAACTACCCGTGAGTTTTCATGCCGAGGTCTCTGACCGTAGGGGTAGGGCGGATTGACAGCATAGAGCCGTTCCATACAACGGTCTTGACCCCGAGTCTTGTGACTCAAGGACCGTTGGGTGTAGTGCGTTTAGAGGACTGTCCAAAGTCCAGTGGCTTAGCATCACCTGGTTCTTCTTGACTCTCGCGCAGTGTGTGTGCGTGGTTCTTAGAGTTTCACTTGGGAGAGTGGTTGCTTTGGTGACCCCCTACTAGTCGTAGCCTGCTTACACGTTTAGTGGTCCCACCAGGGACTGGTGGAGAGGCTACCCTAAGGACGATTTTTAGACTAGTTTTCGTCCGGCCCCACGTCTTACAGCTAGAGTCTGGCTGAGGGGAAAACCAGTTAGAGGCCAGACCTAGGATGCATGGTCTGTGTGTACACACGTGGTTGGGGACAGTTGGACACACGCTGATGAGCATGACCCCAGCTAGTCACTTGCTTTGTGGTTACTTGTATGGTGTCCTTGCCTCCTCTAGGAGCTATTGTGCTAGGCGGACACCTACGGTGCGGTGTAAGTCGTCAAGGGATGCTACCGACTATGCTTCTAGTGGGCAGGTACTCCTATCACATGAGATGTGACTCTCTGATGTTTTGAGTTCTGTTTCCCATCTGCGAGATGTACCTTCTAGACCATTCCAGTGTGTTTTTCCCGAGGTGGTGGCCAGAGGTGCTTGGTAGAGTTTACTGAGACCTCATCATGCCCGTGCGGGACTGTGTGGTCCTGGTTGGTCGTGCCTGTGTGGGCAGACTTCCGCGGCAGGGTTGCTGTGAGTGTTTCCTCGGTAGGTCTAGTGTTAGAGTGGTCCAGTTCCTGATTGAGAGATCGAGACTTTCCCTTTTGTTGCCGGTAGGAGTAGCTGTAGTGCTGAGTTTTGACCGGCCACCGATTTGCTGTTCCTGCTTTAGTAGCTTAGCTAGCATAGCTCTCCTTTTCGCTGTGGTTTTCTTGGTTGGGGTTCTGCGTGACCCCTACTGTATCCCCTCGACAAACTTCTCCAACCCTTACGGGGCCTCATCAGCCTCTTGGGTGACTTCCCCGAGCTCCTGGTATTAGTAGTCTGATGATATTGGGTTATCAGTATCCGGATCTCTTGGGTTGTTACAGTTGGTATCTGAGCGATGTTGAGGATTTGTACAAGGAATTGGAATCCGTGCTGGTCCAGAGCAAGTCCATTTGAGTCATCTACTTCTATCTTTTGGATGTCTTCCGTGATCATTGATGTGTTTTCTAGATCAAGATGGTGCCTTGTAAAAGAGCCCGTGCTCCTCCTGAAGAAAGTGGCACTTCTCCTCCTCCGGTTGTGCCAGCCCCATCTCAAGTTGATCTTCTTGTTCCTCAAACGGATGGTGGTCGTGGTAGAGTTCTGAAAGAATTCTTGCTATTCCACCCGCTAACTCATAAAGGTCAGTCAGATCCTAATGCAGCCAGGATGTGGCTTGAAGCGACTGAACGCGTGTTTCGTTCAATAGAATGCGCGGAGGATGAGAAGGTCATGCTTGCTACTTTTCAGCTTCAGGGTGCAACACTTATGTAGTGGACTTCGGAGTGGGAGGTTGCATTCCGTTCCCGACCGCTTTGTCAGATCACTTGGATGGAGTTTGTGGCTACTTTCTAGTGCACTTACAGTCCGGCCTGTCTCCAGATGGATAAAATGCACCAATTTCTGGAATTGGGTCAATGTTAAATGACCGTGTTGCAGTATCGGAACAAATTTATAGAATTAGGTCGATATGCACCCCATGTTAGTGCTGATGAAGCCTTGCAGACTGAGCAGTTTCTGCATGGATTGAAGGTTGAGTTGCGGCTATCGTTGCTTGCCACTCAAGTAAAAGAGATGGATGAAGCGTACCAGGCAACAGTCACGATAGAGCTTGATTTGGCAAGATCTCGAGGGTCTACTCAGGTTGGCTTCATTTAGCCGACTATGCAGTTCCAACAGACTTATCAACCGACTGTGACAGGAGTCTCGTCTGCTGCGCCTATAGCAAGTGGCACTTCAAAATCCAAGTTCAGGTGAATGTTCAGTGTTGTGTCCCTAGGTTTTGATGATAGCAAACACTATGGTTCAAACACTATGGTTCATTGTGCATTGATGTACATTTGTTGCAAGACACACTATGACTCAATGTCAATGTATGTTTGGTGCATGATACTCTATGTGTGTTGCATGGTATGTGTTTCACAATTGTGCATAAAGTCTTAATGCAGCTCAGCATGCCAGTCCAGGTCTATGCATTCAAGTCCATTCGGTATTAATGTCAGTCTGGTATCATTGAAGAACGTCCGAGCAAGTGTCTAGGTCAGCATACAGGCTTTCCTTTCATGTTTCTGTTAATGGTCACAAAGTCAGGCATAGAACACTTAAGTCTGTGCACATTTTAACGTCCATGCATATCTCGTGTTAAGGCCAGACAATAAAGTTTGTGCATATTCTAAAGTTTATGCATATTTTGGTCTTGCTTGAAAACATAGTCCATGCAAGTTTTTGTAGAGCGTCCCTCAAGTCCGTGCATATTTTTAGTCTGAGCAAAAAATGAGTAAAAACATGCTTTTCCTTCATGCATATTCAAGTCCGTGCATGTCTTCTTTCTACAAGTCCATAGTCCGTGCACACATCCAAGTCCTTGCATGTTTCTTATGTGCCTTAAGAAGTTCATGCATTCTTAAGTCCGTGCATGTTTTTATTCCTGCACATAAAGTCCGTGCACTTGTCTGTTTGAGGTCCATGTATTTCACTTCATAATCGGTGCTTGGTTAAAGTCTATGCAGTTTTCTTACCTTGGCACACACTAAGTCCGTGCACATTTTGGTATAAACTCCAAGTCCGTGTATGTTTTGGCTTAACAACCAAAGTCCGTGCATGTTACTTCTCGACCAAAGTCTGTGCACACTTTCAACCAAAGCCCGTGCATGTTTCTCAACCCAAGTCCATGCACATTTTGTCAATCTAAGTCCGTGCACATCTCCCATGCAAAGTCCGTGCATCTTTTTCCTTGGAACAAACTAAGTCCGTGCACTTTTTCTCAATAAGTCCGTGCACGTTTCATTTTGCATCTCTCATATAAAGTCCGTGCTTGTTGCACGCCTACATCTCAAGTCCGTGCAAAATCTCCTAAGTCCGTGCATATATGCATGGGGTCTGAATCATAGCCCGCGCATTCTTTGCATCCGTGCATGTTCTGGCTTTGTGTGAAAACATAAGTCCGTACATCTTTTGAGTCCTTGCATATTCCTGCTAGACGGATAATGAGGTCCGTGCACTTTTCGAAGAATGCACATTTTGCATTGTTTAGAGTCAGTGCATGTTTCAAGGGTTAACATATATCAGGTCCGAGCTTGTCTACGAACCTGACGGAAGCACCAGCACTGGGGGTGAAGTCAGAAGCCTTTTCAATTCTGAGAAGCTCTGCTCACACTGATTAGACCAGATGAAAGGAACATCTTTACGAGTCAACCTGGTCATCGGAGCTGCTATTTTTGTAAAGTCTGGAATGAAACGGCGATAGTAGCCTGCCAAACCCAGAAAACTTCTAATATCTGTAACAGTGTTCGGTCTCTGCCAGTCAAGAATAGTTTTTATTTTTGTCGGGTCCACTGCTACACCATTGCCGGAGATCACGTGCCCAAGGAAGTGAACTTCCCGAAGCTAGCATTCACATTTACTCAATTTAGCATACAATTCATGATCTCAGAGTGTCTACAGGACAACTCTCAAATGTTGTGCATGATCTTCCTCAGTGGCAAAATAAACCAGAATGTCGTCAACAAAGATTACCACAAACTGGTCCAGGTAAGGCCGAAAAATATGCTGCATTAAATCTATGAATGCTGCAGGCGCATTGGCTAGCCCAAAAGGCATAACCAAAAATTCATAGTGACCATAGCGAGTGCTAAAAGCAGTTTTCTCGATGTCAGCTTCCCTAATCCTCAGCTGAAAGTACCCTAACCGAAGGTCAATTCTGGAGAAGACAATGGCAGATTGTAACTGATCGAACAAATCATCAATTCTTGACAGTGGATATTTATTTTTAATTGTAACTTGGTTCAACTGCCTGTAATCGACACACAGTCGCAAACTACCATCTTTCTTCTTCACAAATAGGACAGGAGCACTCCATGGGGAGAAGTTGGGCCTGATATAACCTTTTTCAAGCAATTCAAGCAACTGCACTCTCAACTCTGCCAATTCAGCTAGAGCCATGCGGTACGGTGCCTTAGCTAAAGGTGTTGTACCTGGGATCAGTTCAATCACCAGTTCTATCTCTCGCTCTGGGGGTAAGCCTGGTAGCTCATCAGGGAAGACGTCGGGAAACTCAGACACTATAGGAATACCACTGATATCTTACCGTGGTGCCTCAAAAGTAACCACTGAAGCTAAGAATCCCTGACAATCTGCATTAAGCAATCTACAGGCTCGAATAGCAGAAAGAATTATACGAGAGGAGCGGGATCGAATACCTTGAAAATAGAATGCCGATTTCCCAGGTGGCTGAAAATAGATCTTCTTAGATCTGCAATCAACCAAAGCTCAGTATTGCTCTAGCCAATCCATACCGATAATAACATCATAATCTGTCAACTGTAAAGCATAGAGTCTCGTCGGCAACTGTCGATCACTAACCACGACGGGCGAATCCTCGAGACACAATGGGGTCGCCATGAAATCTCCGGAAGGCAATTCAACAATTAAGTCACATGCCACTTCAATCATGGGCTCCTCAATACATGCAATAAATGCCTTATAAATAAAAGAGTGAGAAGCACCAGAGTCAAATAAAGCATGGGCTGCACAACCAAAAATAGTAATCGTACCTTCAACGAGGTTGGAAGCTACAGCCTCTGCTATGAAAATATGAGTGACCTTGCCTTTCATCTTCTTACCGGCGGCTGCAGAAGATTGATAGGAAGACGTCACCGAAGCCTGAGGGAGTATCTGCTGGAATGGCTGAGACGGCTGCAGTGGTGGAAGTGGAGGTCTGAGCTGAGGCTGAGATGGCTGAGATGGAGCTGCAGAAACAAACTGCACCGAAATAGCTCACATCGGACAGTCTCTCAGTACATGCCCTGGCTGGTCGCATCAGAAACATACCACTGGTAATGAACATGGCCTGCCTGGGTGACTGCCACCACATTGTGCACAACCTTTCGTTTGACTTCTGGTAGAACCCTGTCGCTGCGGGAAGGAAGGGGCTGACTATTGAGTAGCATTAGACGGAGTCTGCCGGCCAAATTGTCTCTTGGATTTCCCTTTATTCTTGAATCCTCTGTGCTGAGATTTACCAGAAGGAGCTGCACTACTGACCACAGGAGTGGCAGAAGAAAGTGCAGGAATAGGAGGTAGATAACTCGGAGGAAATTGAGCTGTCGACTGCACTACCAATGCTGGAGGAGGAACAAAGGACCTTGTCAAATCCAACTCTAGCGCTGCTACTGCCTGGTACAATTCATTCATTGTGGTCAGCCTGGCGACAATCAACGGCTGTCTCAACTCTGCACGGAGGCCTCGCAGAAACTGCTCTGTCTTCAGTGCCTCATTAGCAAGAATATGGGGCGCATAACGGCCCAATTCCATGAACCTGTTTCGATACTCGAGCACTGACATTCCGCCCTGGGCAAGCTGAAGAAATTGATGCATTTTATCCATGCGCAGGTATGCCGGGCTGAAAGTGGTCTCGAAAGTAGCCACGAATTCGGTCCAAGAAATCTGACGAAGAAGGTCCCAATTGAATTCCCCACCCCTTGAGGGTTGTGGCCCACCCTTTCCCTCTCCCCCAACCTCCCGGGGTCACAGCCCCCACCTTCCCTCCACTTCAAACCACCCACACATCCATCAAGAACCTTCTTTGCTCTACTCAGTTCGCAGGTAGCAGAAGAAGCTCAACTTGCTGAAGCCATTTCGGAGTCGTTCGACATCAGCTGGAGGCGCACCATATATCGACAGAAAGCTCGTCGAGATAGCTTCATCTTTGTGTGGTCTCGCCAGCATTTGACTTCCCAGCTGCCTGAGAGTTCCGATCTCCCTCGACTACGTATATCCAGACCAGTGGGCAACCTGAGGTGACTTCCTGGAGCTCCCACGGTCGCACCCCACCACTGCTGAAGGCGTTGTTTGGCCGAGATCTTCTATAACCAATCGGCTTCCATCAGCAAAAGACGGCATCCCGTTCGGCATCCGGAGCATCATCTACCAATTTTCTTCCCCCAGGTACACAGAACAGGTCACCCAAGACTATACCCCACCCCTCCCCACTCAACGGGCTCCCCCTCTCTACCCTGACATCGTCTGGGGCTCCCCCTAGCTGCTGCTCGAAGAAGACTCATCCACGGTCATCCTCGACTTGGTCCCGCCACGATCGGACTTCGGGAGCAGTAGTGGCGGCTACAACCAATTGTGCTACACCCTAGGATCAGCCTGAGCCAGAGAGCAGAGAGCCTGTTCCAGGAGCCACCCTGGCCGGTGGAGACGACGGGTCCATCCGCAAAAATTCTCCAGTGTACCAGGGTCTGATAGCGATCAACCGACACTAGTTTTGGCGACTTCTGAGTTCGGGGGCATGCACAGCGGCATCTTCATCGACCCCCTGTCATGTCGTTCCAGAACTGGACAGAACCGGAGAAGTGCACTTCCGACACTGACTTAGCAATTCTCCCCTCCCCGCCTGGCCGGCTTAGCGCCCCTCCCTGTGCGGAGGTAGTTTTGATGTAATCCTTAATTTCCCCTCCCCTAGTCCAACCCCCCTGTGTGGGGAGTAGTGCTTGTATAATCTGAACAGGGGAAGCTACATAGGCGCAGTGTGCGGGGAACCCACACTCCCCGCTCGCCCTCGTCTCCGGCCGGGATCGGTGTCTTCATGCCGATCAGGTGAGCCTCGGATCCTCTCCTTGCTGGTTTAATTCTACTTAACTTAGTATTTCTTCTAGTTGCATCGTCGGCGGTGAGAAAGTGCTCGTTCCAACTTTCCTTCAAATTGAGCGACCACTACGGAGAGAGTTGAGAGAGCAACCCTACAATCCATGCCCTCGGCGTGCTGATCGCCCTTGAAAATTGGGCATCCTTGGCCCATCGGGAGTTCATCCCTAGCTGGGCATTCCCTTGGTACCCCAAGGTCCAATCTCGAACCCTCAACCCCATCGCCGGTCCGCTTACGGACCCGGGTGCGCGCTACGCGGGTGAACCCGCTTGTGAGAAATCGCCGTTCGGACTGGTTGCTTGCAAAAATTCAGGTCCAAAGGATTGTGTCATATCACATCATCTTGGAATTTCATGCACTATCATGCATTTCATGATCAAATGACCCAACGCTGGATGGCTGGCATGGTTTACTCATACTCCCTTGTCTTCTTGTTATGTCTAACTCACACACTTAGAACACTTGGAGAGAGGGAGTAAGTAGCATGTACCCATCTGCACATTAAAATATCTAGTCTGCATTACAGTTCAGAATGCATTACAAACAATCTATGATTGCATCACTTTGTGATCTCATGCATTTCAATACACATCATGTTAAAAGGACACAAAAATGCATAATCAATTGGCAACATCTCCAATGCAGTGTGCACTCATTCATGTCATAGGTTGCACATTCCTTTGCCAACCAGTGCACTAATTCAGGGGGAGTCATCATCAAAATTCAGCATGCATCATTGCATATTTTTGTTGACATTTGCATGGAATGCATCATCATAGGGGGAGCATGTTCAACCTTGACAGGTTGACCTCTCAGTTCATTCTGCCTGAAAGCTTCCTTCAGTCTGAGCTCACTGCCTATCCTCAGGGGGAGTGTTCCATATTCTATTTTATTGCGTACTCATTTGCACTCCCTACTCAAATCAGACCTTTGCATAATAATGTTAACATTCCATGATTGTACCTTGGGTCTGAAATACCTTGGATATCCATGAAGCGTTCTAGATTGTTTGGAATCTGTCATCTCTTGCATGTCCAAGTAACTAGGTCCATAATTCCTTGAATGCCTTCATCTTCTTGGTGGTTTTTCGGTCTGTTATTGAGTTTGCTAATAAGAGTAAATCTTCAAGAAGAATCTTCCTTTATAGAGCTTTATGACTGGCCTGAACATGATGAGATCTAGTACCTACTGAGCTCTCGCTCATATAGTTTTTCCCCTCTTTTTCAGGTAAGTCCGATGAGGAAGAAACGAACACGGATGGGGAAGAGCAAGAGTGAAGTCATAGAGCCATCCAAGTGTCTAGAGTTTCATAGTCTTGTCTACTCTTATATTTCTTAAGTTAAATCTTGTAATTTTCTTCTTATTTGAGTCAAACTATTTAGAGAATGTAATTGAGAATGATTATGAATGAATAAAGGATTGGGTTTATTGCTATATTGCGCGCTCTGTCTTTGTGTCGAATGCACTACATTCTGATTGACATGAATGATATAAACTCGTCATGACCTCCGAGTAATCTTCTGCGCTCAGGGCGTGACACTGCCAGCAGATGTTGTACTTTTCATTTTTTCTTTTAAGCAGTACTGTAATGGGCTTGGCCTATCCGATGTATCAAGGAAGTATTAATAAGAAGAACAGGGATTATTTTTACTCTATATTGCTTACTTGCACATTTTTGAGAGACGCTAAAAAATAAAATTTGCGTAGTGTTGTCGCATTCCACGTCCGAGGGATAGGTGTTCCTTCCATGGTGGCTAGTCGGTATGCTCCTTTTCTGAGCGTCTCGACCACTCAGTAGGGGCCTTCCCAGTTAGGCACCAGCTTGCCCGCCGCCTCCAGTTGTCGAGAGGCTTCGACTTTTCTTAGGACGAAGTCTCCTGGATGGAAGTGCCTATCTCAGACTCTGACATTGTAGTATTGAACGAGGCGTCGCTAGTATTCCGCGGCTCAGATACTCACGATCTCTCGGATCTCACTTGTCAAATCAAGGTTCTCCAATAATTTTTGCTTGTTCACCTCAGCCGAGAAGTTGGTGATTCAGAGAGAGGGGTTGTCGATCTGAATTGGAATCATAGCTTTAGTGACAAACACCAGTTGAAAGGGGGTTTCACCGATGGCCGTTCTGGGGGTAGTTTGGTGTGACCAAAGTACACTCGATAATTCTTCAAGCTAGCTGCCCTTGGCCTGGCCGAGCCTAGTTTTTATGCCTTTTAATATAGCCATGTTGGTATTTTCAACCACTCCGTTGGCCTGAGGGTGGGCCACCGACGTGAAGTGGTTGCAAAATTTTAGGTCAGCACATCTGTCTCTAAAGTAGTGAGAATCGAATTGCCGATCGTTATCGCTCACAATCACTTGGGGGATACCAAAATGACAAATGATTGATTTTCACACGAAGCTCTAAACGACCGATTCGGTGATCCAAGCAGTGGCTTCATCTTCAATCCACTTTGTAAAGTAGTCGATGGCGACGATGATGAACTTCTTCTAGGCCTAAGCCATAGGGAATGGACCCAGGATGTCGATTCCCCACAGTGTAAAAAGATATGGCTCGGTAAGGGTGACGAGCTTCGACGCAGGCTGGTGGACCAGATGGTCGAAGCGTTGACACCGGTCGCATTTTTACACATAGGTCGAGTAGTCATGCTTAAGAGTGGGCCACCAGTTATCTTGCCAAAGCAAGATCCTAGCGAGTGATCTTCCGCCCTGGTGTGTGCCGCAGATGCCTTTATGAACTTCTTGGATTGCTTGGCTGGCTTCGTCGGTGCCGTGGCACTTAAGGAGGGGACTAAAGAAGGACATACGGTACAAGGCGTCGTCTAAGATGACGAAGCATCAAGCTTGGTACTTTAATCTCTGAGCTTCCCAAGGGTCAGAAGGCGCTTGGGAGTCTCAGAGCCAGGAGACGTAAGGGGTTTGCCAGTCGCTCAGGGTAGCTGGGTCAACGATCATGAGCTCGGCTTCGATGCTTGGTTGTTCCAGCTCTTTGAGGAAGACCAAATGAGTAACTTCTGGGCCGAGGGAGGAGGCCAAGTGAGAGAGGCCATCCGCTTGGGAGTTTTCCCCCCGAGCTATTTAGACTACCTCAAAACTCTCGAATATTTGGGCTAAACCTCAGACCATATGAAGGTACTTAATCATCGGTGCTTCCCGAGCTTCGTAATCACCATTGACCTAGCTAGCGACTAGTTGGGAGTCACTGTGAATCTTGACTGGCTTGGCCCCTAGTTGTTGTGCCATTCTGGCCCCTGAAATTATGGCTTCGTACTCAGAGGCATTATTTGACGCCTGGAAGTTGAACTTCGGGGCATACTGCAGCTCCACTCCCTCGGGTGACTTGAGGAGGACACCTGCGCCACTTCTGATCGAGTTGGACATTCTTCATCGATTGGGACGGTGCTCTCTGCAGTGAAGTCTGCGAGGGCATGTCCCTTGATGGCTACTCGGGGGTGATAAGAGATGTCGTAGGCCCCGAGCATGATGGCCCATTTGACGAGGCACCCCGAGGCTTTGGGATGAGAGAGGATCTTCTTCAAGGGTTCATAAAGTGAAAAATATAATAATAAGACTCAAATAAAATATAAAAATTACATGCCATGACTCAAAGAAATGTGGAGAGTATGATGGTACATGATGGTGATCTATCCGGGTTTCGGAAAATGTGGAGGGGGTAAATGATGCCCCCATCACGGCACCACCCACCACATCACACCGGACTACTACAACTTGGTAAATCCGCAAGGTTACATTGGTTCAGACAAAGTACATGTTGGAAGCGGAGAAGGTCTGCCCATTTTCTCCATTGGCTCAGCATTCCTTCCTACTCCCACTCGTCCACTTCTTTTAAATAACATTCTCCATGTTCCATGTATAACTCGCAATTTACTTTCCGTTCATCAATTTACCTCTAACAATAATGTTCTAATTGAATTTCATCCGTCTTTTTATCTTGTTAAGAATCGGACATCAGGGACGGTTCTTCTTCACGAACAGCTTAAAGACGGTCTCTATCATTTCCCTTCTAGTGTGCCAGCACCCCTCTCTCTTGTTAGTGAACTTGTCTCTCCACCTGTTTGGCATGCACGCCTCGGTCACCCAAACTTTCGGGTTCTATGTCGTGTCTTGAATAAGCATGGGCTTCTTGTCACCCATCGTCCAATCGAGTCTATTTGTTCATCTTGTAGAATTGCTAAGAGTCACAATTGCCATTTGTGCGTTCTGCCTCTTTTTCACGAAAACCATTGCAATTAGTTCACTCAGATTTGTGGGGGCCAACCCCTATTGCATCTCATGTTGGGTTCCTATATTATGTTATTTTTGTTGATGATTACAGCAGATACACGTGACTTTTTCCTCTCAAGCGAAAATTGGATGTCCTTGATGTCTTTTTACAATTCCAACACCACGTTGAGCGGCTGTTTGGCTCACCTATTCTCGCTCTCCAATCTGATTGGGGTGGCGAATACCAAGCCTTACACAGTCATCTCGACCGTTGCGAGATTGTGCACAGGGTGTAACGCCTGTGTCTAAATGGATCTGTAGTGGTTCGGACCCAGATCCGATTCTGTCAGTTCTGTCGATTTTTATGAATTTTTTGACAATTTTCTGGCATTTTTCTGAGAGAGTTAAAGTATTTTAATAATTAAATTAGGTATTTATGCAATTATGGGAATTTGGGGGTTTAAAGTGTGAAATAAAGATTTTTAACAAAAAAATATAATTAATAAAATTTTTATTAACTTAAAACCCCCCACCCTTTAATCTCTCTCTCTCTCTCGTTAACACTCTCTCTCTCCCCCGATTTCACCCTCTCTCTCTCTCTCCCAATATTTCTCTCTTTCTCTCTCCTTCTCGATTTTGACGATTTCAGGGCCAGACTGAGACGTGGGGGACACCGTTGGAATCAGTGTGATGAGAGGAACACATTGACGCCCTCCATCGCGCGTTTCGAGAGACGGTTGGACGAGACGGGACGAGTGGGACGCGATTTCCACCTCACCTGCATGCGGCCGAAACGATAGTTTCGGAGCGAACGAGGTAGGGGGATGGAACCGTCTCTGCGCTAGGATCATTCCAACACCACATGCACGCCCATCCACGACCGTTTGGCCTAGTTAATGTCCATTTTTGGTTTTTCCCTAAAATGTGGTAATTAGTGTTTTTAATTATCTATGGACATTGTATTTATGTTTTCTAGCTTCTATTGAGTGGAATGGATGCATGGCATGGCCGGTTACAAGTTTTTACAAGTTTTTGTAAGTGAACCCGTCGATTTCGATCGACCGGGGAGTGGTTCGGTTTCAAACTGAACTCGTTCGCCGCTCAGCTCATATGGTGGTCACTCCAGTGACCGTTATATGTTTAACGCACCACCTTTGGCGCGTTATACCCATTTGGCGGATCACACCTGGTCTGTTATGCTCATGCATACTTTAAGATAGGTCGTTAGCATAACGCCCCCATCCATGACCGTTATAGTTATGGGAAAATTGTGGATTTTCCACGTTCGGGTGGCCTTAACGGACCTCCCTTGGTCCGTTATAGTTTCTGGGTCATTAAGTTTAACAAAAATCACTCGGGTAGCCATAGCGGACTAGTGGTGGCACGTTATGCTATATGACGCACCATCACTGATCTGTCATGGCCGCTGAGTTCAGGATTAGAGTAGATGAGAATGACGGACCAGAGGAGGTGCGCCAAGTTACTTTAACGCACCTCACCTGATCCGTTATGATATATGACGGGGCAAAGTTGATCCAGTATGTTCTGTAACGGGGCAACACTGATCCGTTATAATCTCTGTTATCTTAAGAGTAATGAATCGTTATTCTAATACATTCTTCGCCATGTTTAAGTTATTTTATGAATAAAAATACATCTTTATGTCCCAGTAGAGTTACTTTCTCTTTCCTTTACTCAACCGTGCAGATCGTCGCGCTTCCCTCGATGGGGACGACCGTGAGTTAGCGCTCCTTGTTTGAGGCATATCACCTCTTCTGGAGCTCGTTTGGTGCCACGTGGTAGTGTCGTTGCTGGTCGCGTCGTCTTGCTAGCCGCGTCAGTCTTTAGAGTCCAAGGTCGCAACCCATCCATGTCGAGTCTCCTAGTCATCCCGCATCACCTACTTAGCTTACTTTTTGAGCAGTCTCTTGAGGTTCTTCCTCCTATTCTTCTCCTTTTTCTTGGCGATGGCCGCCTCTAGAGGAGTACAAGAGGAAAGTGCTGGGGCCGGAGTTGGCACATCCCCATGAGGGTGCCTCCAAGCTGATGTCTTGGCAGGGTGAGGTCGATGGCTTTTCTTTACCTGGATTTTGATCTAGGCACCTTTCGCTTGGTGTATTTGGAAGGTGGCATTGATCGCCTACTCGATGACCTTGGGTGGTAGCTCCTGGTATGCTGGAATGCTAGGACTGGCGCCTGAAGACGTATATGTAGTTTTATGCCTTACCCGCAATGGCGAAGGCAGCCTCTGATGAACTTGTAGACTGGGACTGGCGTCCGAGGACGTATGCGCGGTTTGATGCCTTACCCGCGGTGGTGAAGGTGGAAACTTTTGATGAACTGGTATGTTGGGGCTGGCATCTGAAGACATATGTGTGGTTTGATACCTTACCCGCGGTGGTGAAGTTCTTTGTCTAAATGTGGACTAGGGGACTTGCTTGGAGTCCTGCTCCTTGGATTTGCCTTTGTCATCCGACTGGGAGCAATGTTTGGTGGTAGTTGGAGGGGCGACGGGGTACTGCCGCTCCTAATGGTCATATTGACTTCTTATATTAATCTGGTCCTACCGTGAAGGGCCCGGCTGGCTGGCCAAAGTTGTCGAAGACTCTGAAGATGCCCCCTTCACACCCTGGCATAGGCTGAGAGATGTATGGAGGGGAATCAGAGATTCACCGTGTAGAGAGACAAGGCATCATCGTGCCACGGCTTCACCCTGCTTTTGCTTTCCCTTCGTATATTCCAGTATAGAAGACAAGGGTGGAGCAGGGGGTAGCGAGAAGAACTTGGGGCGGCCATGGCCATCCTGCTTACCAGGACATCTTCCTGACCGAGAAGGACTCGGAGTAGCCTGGTTGTATCTTCCCTAGAGAATGGGAGTGGCCCCAGCTCTTGCCATGGGCGCCATTGCGAAGTCAGGATGGCAGGGGTCGGTTGACTGGTGCTTAGCATATGGGCATCTGGGAGAGCTGGAGTGGCGGGAGGGTGGATGACATTGACCGAGAAATTGCTCGGCTCAGCCTTCTGACTGGTATCCCACCTCCTCCGACTTCGCAGGCACTCGAGAGCTTCTCGATTGTCAGTTCGGAACTCGGGCCACTCTAGGGTACGTCGGTAAGGCAGCCCGTGCCCATTTGCTTGAGGAGGTTCTAGTTGCTTTGGTGCATTTCTAGCGATGCTCATGGTTTCTTCAACGGCTTGATGAAGCCTTAAAACTACCATGGAGTTTCCCTCAGCATCGATTTGCTCCCACTGGATCTGTTCCTAGATTAAGTGTTGAACTTCTTCACAGGACTCGATCGTGTGGCAAATTCTGGCATGGAACGGACAATATTGGGGTGACTGAAATCTTAGTGGGTGTATTCTGGTGGTGGCTCATGAGCCATGATTTGTCCCCTTTCAACAAGGGCATTAAAAAGCCGCCTAGTACTTTCTCTAGGAAAGGAAAGAGGTGCGTGGTCATGCCAGGGCCTCCACCCCGGATACCACAATGAGTGTTGATCTTGGCTGGTGTTGGGCTCCTCTGCTTCACCATCGAAGAGAGAGAATGCGACCATCATGTGAATCACATTAGTTGAGTAATGAATCACGCGCGCTGCCTTGGCAGGTTTGGACCACGCATGTGGTTGCAGGGGATCGATGAGACCACTCTTCATTTTAATGAGGCCATCTCGGATCAGCTTCTGCGCTTGGGTCTTGAAGACATAGCAATCCTTAAGTGGATGACCCAGCATGCGATGGTATGGGTAGTAGCTAGGATCATCGACTTTCTGAGCGTCGTCTGGTTTGCGAGCTTCCGACAACTCGATAATCTTCTGGGCTATGCAGAGGTCGAAGAGCATCTTCGTGTGTTCCTTCTTAAAGGAGAAGGGTGTCTTCATGCGCTCCGAGAAGGAAGGAGCAGCGGGCTTGTCATCTAGTTTCCTTTCGGCACCACTCGACTCGCCCTCCTTGTTGGCTTTGGCGGTAGGGGTAAATTTGATAATGTTCACCTCCTTACTGAGCTGGCATTCTCGCACATGTTTTCCCTTTGCTGAAACGTAGCTCGGGTTCTCGGCAAAGAACCGAGTCACCCGGGTCCGTGTGTGAGCAACGGTGGGTTCGGCCTCTACCGAGGAATTGCTTGTTGTGTGTGTGCTTGAGTAATAGGTCCAAGGACCCATCGTTTACTTACTATCCACCCTCATTTTTGTGTCACATCATGGTCTCAATGATCCGCTCGATCATCTGGCGCTGTGCCATGAGGTTTTCTGGCACCGGCGTGTTGGATGGCTGTGGTTGAACCTCGGCCAAGGGCGTGTCGAACCAAATAATTGTAGGAGTTCGGGTAGCTATCACTGAGGCATTAGCACCATTTTGCCCACCCGACGGGGCCGGAGCGTCCATTGAAGGCCTAGTGTCCAGCTGAGGATGAAGGTCACATTCCTAAAGTAGATCTTGCAGGAGGGCCTTCAAGTGCTGGTTCTCCTTCATAAGAGTCTCAAGAGTCACCACTTGGACTTCACCGGTAGGAGGATCATTGTTGATCAGCTCCGCATTGACAGGGGTGGCACACTCCTCGGCGGGGACTTCTTCCGCTTGTATGGACACTTGAGGTCCGGCAGAAGTGTCGATGTGGCTGACTGGAGCCAACAGCGGAGGTGGATGACGAGGCCTCCTGAGGTGAGATGTAGGTAGGTTCAGATCATCGATCTGAATCTCAGGTTGGTGTTCGGCGGTATAACACGCGAAGACCCTGGTTGCGTCATTGAGGAGCCGAACCATCCTCCTTTTCTGAGAGCGCCTCTTGGGGCGGCTAGCTATCCCTAGCCTATCAAAGACCGATGTATGCTGCGGAGGAGTCTCCATCATGGTGTCTGCCTAAGGAGAGCATGTGGCTAGATGTTAGTGGGGCCTGATGCGAGCCCGTCTCTATTTTCGCCTATCTGTGCGAGAGGCGATGAAGGGTGGCGCCGCCAGATGGCGCGGCTGCGGGGTCAGTCGCACCTTGCTTGGCGCGATGCCTTAGTGCCCGAAAGAGGTTACTGAGGTGTACTTTCTGGACAGCTTGAGCTTCCTTCGGGGTGACCCAGATCCTTCTCAAGTCTGACTGCTGGTCTCCCTCATCCTTGTTCCTCCGACGGGACTTGGGAGCTTGAGTGCCAAATCGGTGCTGGTGCTTTCGGGCCTTTGCCAAAGCGTCCGCCCACTTAAGTTCCGCCTTGTCTTCCCGCGTTCGACGTAGGAGGCTAAAGTGGTTGGTGATGGGGACCGTAGGGACAATCTGTTCTGGAGGAATAATGGGTTTGCCCCCATCCAGGCGAATTCGTAAGTCTTCGACAAGAATGGTTTTGCCGGAGTTGTTGGAGGTAGCAATGGGCCGCTTGCCTTTACGGCTACGATGGTGCTTCTTCTAGGGAGCGGAAGACGACTCCGCTCCAAGGTGGTAGGCCGAGAGAACCCAGCCTGTAGGTGCTGGTGGCACAGGGCCATTCATTGGGAATACTGGGGTAGACCCCCAAGACGTGAAGTCTGTAGTAAAGGCAGGCGACTTGGTGGCTCGAGTGTAGGCTTTCGCCCCAACTGACAGTAGTGTTGCGGACGCTCTCCGCGACATGTCCGTGCCCGATGTCACTATAGGGGGTATCAGGATGTCGGTGACCCAAGGCCTTGAGCCTGAACTGGGAGCAGGTAGGACCAGAAGGCATGACAGAGGGCGCTCAGTCTATACCGAGGTCACTGCATCCCACAAAGGCTAACCCGTGCTGGGGATCGGTGTTGTCAGATTGCGGGAGGAATGCCCCCAAGGTAGAGCCGAGAGATCCAAAGCTTGACACGGACCACTCGTAACAGACATCATCCGTGGGAAACCCGGCGTTATGCGTCCGGTCTGGATGCTAGAACGCCTCGTGCCAGGGGTTAGGGACCCGGGAGAGGCAGTCGCGCTTCTGCCGTTCGGGTCGGGGGGCCCGAATGGGGTGCTGGGGAGCCCTGCCCCGTGGCTAGGAGGCCCGTGTGGGGAGCTGGCTCGGTGGGAGCTCAGGATTGACGGCCCGAGCAGAGTGCTGAGGATTCAAACACCGTAGGGTGGAGACCCACACTGGGAGTCGACTTGGCTAGGGCTCGGGGCTGGAGGCCTGAGCGAACTACAAGATTGGAGACCAGAACCTGGGATGCAAGGCTTGCGTCAAAAGCCAGTCGAGACTGGGCCCGGGGACTAATGCTTGCCCCAGCTGGGACTGGTCCGGAACCCCTACGGGCACCAGTGGCAGGAGAGTCGAGCCTGACGCTCGGCTTGGCTGTCGGGACTGGTAGCTGGCATGGCACCCTGGTGACACTAGAGGAAACATGAGCTGGAGGTGGCGGTGGAGCCGCCACGAGGACCACACCCAAGAAGTAGGGTGATCCGATGACTGGGGCAAAGCTATCGAAAGTGGTCAGCACTGCCAAGTAGCCAATCCCCCCTTTCTGGATCTCCTACAGACATTCCATCTGTAGGATTTGGTCTCTAGGCATCCATACAGTCTTATCACCAACTCATGTCGCATGCGTCACTGTGGCTATTTGATTGGAGTGATTGAGGGAGAAATGGCTAGCTCATCCTCCGCTACGAAGGGGTCTAGCCCTAGCATCTCCTTGTATGTCTAGGCAAAGTAGTCTTTGTATTCGAGCAAGAGTTGCTTGTACTCCTTCCTTTCTGCTTCAGTGAGGAGAGCGCTGACGAACGTTGGCTAGTGGGCTTCATCTTCGCCCAGGATGATTTTAACGAATTTGTCAATGGTTACTCGGCCACCATCCTCCAACTTGGGAGGAGCAGGTTGAAAGTCGATGAAATCTTTGTCATTGGTACCAGCTTAGTGTACTTCTTAGTCTTTTAAGCCACTACTCGACGTCAATGGAGTCGGGAGATCACTATTGCTCGGTTCTGGCTCAGATTGTTCTGGACTACTAGTGCCTGGCTTACAGTTGCTAGCTGGTGTCATCGAAGCTTGGTTGAGGTTGCCTATTAAAGCTGAAAACACCTCATGGCCATTGCCCTGAGAACCTTCCTCGTTGGGAGAGTTTGTTGGACTGGGTTCTCCAACTAACTGGAAAACACTGGGAGCTTCTTCAGCCCTGATGTCCTCGCAGATGAGCAGCGAAGACTCACTAATTGCTTGAGCTGCGGTACTAGCCCTGGTGGGGAGCGAGATTAGGATCTCCTCTTCCTCGTCCCCAGAGCTGTCAAATTTGGTATCAACATTGGCTTGGCCACCGACTGGCTGTGCCGGTCCTACGACATTGACCACGTAGTAGACGGGCAAGTCTGGGTCCTAGTCATAGCCAAGTCCCTTAGTATCTTTGTGGGAGAACGGGGGTTGCCCCCAAATTTGGGAAGGGGTCCACAGTTGGTGATAGTATTTACTCCATGCGGAAGCTTGTCATTGGGGAATATGTTTCTTGAGGCACATCTCCTGGATATGTGGCGGCAAGTCATCCATCACTTGGGCCGCTTTAGGGGTGTTGTCGACTTTCTTGGACCAACCAAAGTCATCTTTTGGTGGGGCTTGAGGGGCCATGTCTCCCTTGAAGAAGACAATGGGCTTATCACGGTTAGCCTTCTTCCTGCTTCTAAGTTGCCATTTATAGGTAACAACGAACGTCGTGAGCCGCTCAACCTTGTGCTCTTCTGATGCACATGCGAGCTGGATGCAGTCCGGTGGCAAGCATATGCTCCTGTCGATAGCTCAGCTAATGAGATTAGCGTTGAAGTCGATTTTGTGCCTCTCAGGGTGACCTAGAGTTGGCTTGAAGCTAAGGTATAGTCGATGAAGTTTGACCTTCTCCTCGTCAACGAAGAAGCGATCATCCTCATCTTCCTCCGAGAGATAGCTATTGCTCTTACTTTTGACCACAGGGTATGGACTGATTCCCCCAAAGTAGAGCGAGGCATTGGCAAGGTTGCATTCTGCTAGAGTAAATGGCGACAGGTCTACGAAGACCATGTGCTATTCTCCATCCCTCGCATGTTTGATGCATTGGTGGAGAGTTGATGGGATGACTCAATTTCCATGCAGCCAGGGTCTACCTCATAGCACTTTGTAGGATGTGTTGGCATCGATGATGTAGAATGTCACCATGGAGGCAAAATCATCGAGCACCAGATCGACAACCACATAGCCGAGGACATCCTCGGTGTCTTAGTTGAAACCAGATATCTTGACCACTTGAACCTTCTGGAGGTATGGGGTCAGATATAGAGTTTTGAAGGTGTTCAGCGACATGATGTTGACAGTAGCACCGGTGTCCACTAGGATCCGATTTACCTCATGCCCATTGATTTTCCCCCTCATGTATAGAGGGCGATTGTGACATGGAGGGAAAAGCAACATGTCCTTTTCTGTGAAAGTGACAATGGTAGCAAGGCTTCATATGTGGAGGCCTTCATTTTTGCTGCATGTGCTTCATAGACTTCCGATTCTTGGAGTATTTTGATGAGAGTTTTTCTCAACTCTTTACTCCAAGCTATAGCTTCCCATATTATAATGCTGGCGGGAAATCGCGTCATCTGGTGGATGACCTTTTGATCGGCTTGGGCTGAAGCATCTTCCAATGATAGTAATATGTCAAGCTAGTCCTTCCGTGGGCTGCCGCACTGCTCCTCGTCGGGGAGTTGCACTGCCTTACCTTTGCCACTACGATCAGACTGATTCTGATCACCTGTGGACTCCTGGAATAGGGCCGCCAATGATGGCTCTTCTGGGAGTGTGATGGAAATCAAAACGGCCAAAGAACGTGGTCTGGACATTAAGGCGCTACCTACAGGTAGCGCCTCCTGAAGGCGCCGGGGGTGTCAGGCCCTCGGCTTCAACCATTGGTCGGGTTCGCCTGGCCACTTCGTCACGGACTAGGGGTGTCAGGCTCTTTGTCCCATCAAGTGGCCGAGTCTTCTCGGTCAACCAGATTACAGTTGACGCTGCTCCTGCACAACGGGGGTAGCGCCGTCGCGGCAACGACACCAACTCTACGGCGGCCACCCTCAGAGGTGCTTCTCCCGCGCAACGGGGGCAACGCCGCCGCCACAATGACGTCAAGCCTACGGCAGGCGTCGCTAGCGCCGCTCTTGCCCGACGGGGGCAGCGCCATAGCCGCAAGTGTATCAAGCCCGCAGCGGTAGCATCTCGCTCCGGTAAGACTGTAATTATCGGAGATATCCGCATTCGGCTTGATGGAGGCGAGCCGATCCTGCCACGGGACCGTCATGTCCCAACAGTCTCTACCTCTAACCGCTTCGAGCTCCTCCGACAAGTTCGGGAGGACAGAGCGAGGAAGAAGAAGTCCGCCGTACCGGCGGCAACTCAGGGTCCCCTGCAGTGGCCCAAGTCATCCGCTGCCCGACCAAGGACAGGGGGCAATTTAGTGGAGGAGCGCCAGCTCCACTTGAAGAAGATATGGGTCACCAAGAAAGAGGCCCGAATCATAAGGCGCGCAAGGGCAGAGGAGCCCTTTCGTATGTCAGATCTTCAACAAATGTGGAGTCCGACAAGCACTGAGGCCTCGGTCTCTCTGGGGTCTATAGCTCAGCCCCTACGGGGGCAAAAGCGCCGAGGAGCCGGCAAAAAGGTGCGGTCGACCTCCCCGTGGGCTAGCTCCACGCACACGGAGGAGGATCGCTCCCCCCAAGCATTCACATCCCGAGTTTCTGTCTTTGACAGACTAGGGGAGTCGCCCAGGTCGGGCAGACAACCACCCATGAAGAAACGGGTGGTTCATGTGACTAATAACACTGTCAAAGTGTTCACCTGTTACGCCACCTCCGGCGACAAGTAACAGGAGGACACTTTGGGAGAGCTTAGCCAGCCTCTTCAATATTTGAGGAGGTCAAGGCCAGTGTCCCGAATCCTGGCACAAACACAACAGGCACCGGCGGCTGGGACGTCTCAGCCCGACCCGGTACGGCATGAAGAGCGCCAAGAGGACGTCCACAGTGTTGACGGGGACAGTCACTCCTGACACGAGGAAGAGCTGGGAGAGGAAACACAGACTCCCGCACTGGAGGAGCTCCGATGGGAGAACCAAGAGCTCAAGAATCTCTTGCAATCGCTTTTGCGCGAAAAAGAGGTTCCTGCCCCACCTCAGGCGGCGCTTGCTGGAGTAGACCAGCAGCCTTCTCCCATTCCAGCAGCAGTTAATGCCTCTGTCACTGCTGCTAGACTACCACTGGCGGTGGATTTCGAAGTCCCGCCGCATGAAGTCAATGCGCGGTCGTCTGCTACTCCTGCTGCAGAGAGCCTCATGGCGCAAAAGCAGATGATTGAGCGTATTGTAGAGGCGAAGTTTGCTCAGCATGGGGAGGGGGTGGCCACCGTTGATCTGTACAGCGTGCTCTATCCCCTCCATCATTAGTTCAAGAAACTTCCGCCGGACTGCCCGAAAGCTCCGAAGGTTCAGAAGTACAACGGGCAGGGCTCCCCACATGAACACCTGGCCTACTATATGACGGCCATGGGTGAATTGTCATTGGAGGAAGCGTACTTGCTGTGGTACTTTGCCACGTCACTGACTGGCACCGCATTCCAGTGGTATTCAAGGCTCAAGCCCAATTCGGTAGCCGATTGGGCTGATATGCAGAAGAAGTTTGTCGATCGCTTCCAAATGGTCGAACGCAAAGTCTCCCTGGTGGAGCTTTGTTCCCTTCGGCAGAAGAAGGGTGAAATAGCGTTAGACTTCATTAAGCGATGGAGGGATGTCAGCATGCGCTGCGATAACCTTCTGACGCTCGAAGACGCGATCACCATCTACCGCAGGGGCTTATTGGCTGAAGTCAGTGAAAAGCTTCTGGGCTCCAATATCAGGAGCTTTGACCAGTTAAACACTGTAGTGCACCCTGCACAAGTTTCTGCCAAAGACAAATCCTCTAAAGACCGTCTGGCTAGCGGCAAGGAGGTGAATGCTGTAGACTTCTCCCCGACAAATGGAGATAAGGGAGAAGGAAAGTCCAAAGGCAAGGGCAAAAAGCCCGATGACAAGGCAAATGCATCTTTCTTAGCGGAGCGCATGAAGACGCCCTATTCCTTCAGGAAAGAGCATACAAAAATGCTCTTCGATCTATGTATGAAGGAGCAGCTCCTTACTCTACCGGATCCGCGGAAGCCCTCGGAGGTGGATAAGACAGATGATCCTACCTATTGTGTGTATCACCGAAGGTTGGGTCAGTGACTGAATTGGCTTCCTTAAAAGCAGCTGTAATATACTGTGGATGAAGCTCTATGATTTCCAGATTGATGCTTGACTTGTGAAATAACCAAATTTTTGAGAGGTCACCACTATTTCCATGGACTACTTGTAAGTTTATTCTCCTAGCTATCCTCTGAGCCCGCTTGAAATCAATATGAGGTTCTGATATAGCAGCAATTTTAATATTATGAGCTTTGATATGCTCCGCTAGGCTTCTGACTGTGGCCTTATTCCCTATCCCCCGAACATTCCATATTAGAGCTGAATCAATCATGGACAGAGGAAGAGAGAGGGAGGGAGGCCAAAGCCTTGGCTTTGGCTCTTGTCAGCCGAGCATCACTAAAGAGGACTCCAGGAAGTACAGATATAGCATTAGACTTCGAATCAGGGGGTCGATATTTGATATTATTGTTAAATTGAATTAACATCCTGGAGTTCTCTGCTGCCGACAATTTTGTGATTGCATCAGATCTACTAAGAATAACAACTGGTTGGTCTGAACATTGAGGGCAGAATGTGCAAGCCACGTGTGCATTCTGAGTTACTTCAGTCTCAGAGACCTCTTCTATTCGGGACAGAGTTGAAGAGTCTATATGTGTGGAATCATTAAAACAAACAGGTGGTGTAGGTCCCTGATTAGGTTTTTTCCCAATCAAAGCAGAAGTAGAGGTTGAAGCAAGACTTCCTTCAGATTTATCTAAACAACAATCCCTCCCGGAGCATTGCTTGTCTTGAATAGTCTTGTCATCAGCATTTTTATCATCCGGGACCTGAATCAGAGCTGAGTTACCGTGGCCATCTGCTTGCTGGGATTCAGAGATATTAATGGACCTTGGCTTATATTCCTGATGGAATGTTCTGTGAGCTCCAGAGCCTTTATTAAAGCCCTGTTGTTGTTGCCGAACAACAATCTTGCTCTGCTTCTTCTTGCAAGCTATTTCCAGATGCCCAATTTTGTGACAAAAGGTGCAAAGATGAGGCACTCAGTGGTAATTAATCTGCTGCCAAAAACCACCACCGTCCATACCAATCCATACCCGACTTTTCCTCTATAATTCGAGATTCATTTCAACACAAACTAACGCCTCTGATGTGTTAGTCATTGCTGCTGTAGAATCGTGAATCCGTAGCATAGGGTCGATATTACCAGCTATAGAATGAAGCATGTCTTCGTGATAGAAATTAACAGGTAGCGAGGGAAACCCTATCCATACTGGAACAGAAGGCGGATCCGCATCAAAGTTAAAATCGTGAGTCCACCTAAAGAATCTGAACATAAATCCTTTGATGTAAAGGCTTTTCTGAAGAAGAACACTCAGAAAATCCGCATTGCTACCCAGCCGGATCAATAAGTGTCTGGCGTTCATGCGGCTAACCACGAACTCAGAGCTTAGCTTGAAAGACTGGGAAAGGCAAGCCTTGATTTCTGGAATAGAGGGGCGGTCGTAAGAGCATTTTGCGATAATCGCATTTTGAAGAGGGATACAAGATACCTGGATGTCTTCCTGAGAGAAGAATACAGCGGGCTCACCCTGGTCTATGAATGCCGGAGCTTTCACCTGGATTGGGAGCCGCGGTCGACTGCAAGCTGCCAACAGAGTCTGGGCATAGGTTTTCCGAGGAGCGTCAGCAGCCGCGACTGTAACACCGGAATCCTTACCAGACGAAGAAATCTGAACCTCCCCCACCACGCCTGCCATGGTCGGAGGGGAGGAAGCCAGGCGGGAGGTTAGAAAGAAACAGGGGTGGGAAGAACCGAGCAGAGCTTCTCTCACTAGAATCTAGAGAGAGAGTGATGATATGTTGACTATTACACCAACTTAATTCCAGACGGGTGACTTCCCCCCTACGTTTGGGGGTCAAGTGGCCTACTTCCACCTCACCACCGGAGCCGCTGTTAGATGCGAGTGTAGGTGCCTCCTTGCTTCAAAGAGCATGAGACTACCTCAAGAGCGACCCCCTCCCCTCTCCAGAGGATCTGAGGCAACACCTGATAGAGTGCACCCGGGGCTACCATACCCTTGGCTTTTCGCATGGGCCTTGGATGTCAAGACTGGCTGGGGTATGGGTCGAGTACCTGCGACTCCACCAAGCACAGGAGCAGAGGACTCAGAGGCTAGCAGCCATCCTGGAGGTACGGGAGCAACAGGCTCGTCTCGCGTCAACTATGGCTGAGTAGAGGGGCCATGTTGAGGCAGCCGAGTCATTTTTCCAAGTCTGAGCTATCCAATTGGGAGAGGCCGAGAGCAGGGCTGAGGCCTTGAGGAAGGCCTTGGAGGAGCAGTTGTTGGTTGTGGAGCGTGCTAGGGCCGAGTGGCAGGTGGCTGGGAGCATGGTCGAGGCAGGTGCTCGGCTCTTGCCCACTCATGAGGCGGAGCTCGCAACTACTGACTCTCGTCTGGCAACATTAGAGGGGAGCAAGCTTGGGATGTGATTGTATCTCCTTCCCCTTTTCGTTATAAGTACCCAGGTTGCATGTATTTTGTCACACCAAGGGCATGTCTTGGGCTCTCTTTATAGAGTATGAATGACAAACTTTTGGGTTTCTTTTGCCATTTCCTGAGTCATCCCACCTCCTTTCTCATGGAACACTATTGTGTGCATAAGCTAGCGACCACTTATTGTTAGTCATGCTTGATTCTTCTACCATGTACTGGTATAGGTGACAAGGAACTGGGTATACCCATCTTCGGGTGCAAGAGTAGGGGACTGAGCATAGAACGATGCAGACTGGATACTAGGTGTTGGAAACTGAGTGCTGGGTACTGGGGAAGGGTACCGGGTACTAGAGGCTGAGTGCTGGGAGCTGGGGAAAGGGTACTGGGTGCTGGGGGCTGAGTGCTAGGAGCTGGGGGTTGTGAACTACTGGCTGGGGCTAACCCTTCAAGGGGTGTGTGTCCGTTTTACCGGAGGTCGGGACCAACCCATAAGGATGTGATGGCCCATGCTATTAGGGTTGTTGGGTGATTCTGGAATGTGTTGGTTATAGGCCAAGTAGTGGCACATCGGCTATTGGCATGTTGTTAGTCGGAAATGTAATTCACATTGGTCTGGGGAACTAGAGCTGGGCTAGCTAGGTGGACATAGAAGGCATTGCTACCAAGAACTGGGGCTGTGACAGGGACTGGGGTTCAAAAATGAGTCTGGGACTGGAACTGGGATTGAAACTAGAATTGGAACTAGAACTGGATCTGAGATTGGAACTGGAACTGGCCAGCTAATCCGTGGAGGTGTCATAGCCAGGATACTGGAACTAGTGCTGGGACTGGAACTTGAACTGGAACTGGAACTGGAGCTAGAGCTGGCTGGCTGACCGCTATCGTGTTGTAGCCGGATACTGGGACTGGTGCTACCACTGGAACAGGAACTGGAGCTAGAGCTAGCTGGCTAACCACTGTGGTGTTGTAGCCAGATACTGGGACTTGTGTTGGGACTGAAACTAGAGGAGCTAGAGCTGGCCGACTGACTGCTATGGTGTTGCAGCTGAGGATTCGACCGGTGCTGGGACTGAAACTAGAGTTGGAGCTGGCTGGCTAACCGCTATGGTGTTGTAGCCGGATACTAAACTGGTGTTGGAATTAGAACTGGAGCTGAGACTGGAGCTGGAGCTGGTCGGCTAATCGCTGAGGCATTATAGCCAGGATACTGGGACTTGTGCTGGGACTAGAACTGGAGCTGGCACTGGAACTGGAACTAGAACTGGGGCTGGCCAGCTAACCACAGAGGTGTCATGGCCGGAATACTGGAACTGGTACTAGAACTGGAATTGGGGCTGGGACTGGAACTGGAGCTAGGACTAGAGCTGGAGCTGGCTGGCTAATTGCAGAGGTGTCGTAGCTGGAATACTGGAACTGGTTCTGGTACTGGAACTGGAGCTGGGGCTGGAACTAGCGATGGCCGACCCTCGGGGGTGTAGTGGCCACCATTGTTGTGGAACGATGTTGAGCTCACCGTCGGTGAAATATCACGGTTGATGGCTTTTGACAGTGAGGAGTAGAGAGAGGAAGAGAAATTTTTTTTCTCTTTACCAGCTCTACCACCCTTGTGGGTTTTCACCAGAGTTGGCCCCCTTTAGCTTTTTTCGGTGCGCCCTTGTGAGTTTTCACATTGAGGGGTTACCCGATTTCGCCTAAGACGCCCTTTCGGGTTTTCACCTCAACTAGGTTGGTGACAATTTTTGCCCTCAGTAATCGTGTAGAGGGAGTTGCCTGAGGCTACTGGGATATCTCTATTTTTAACCACACATTTTTTTATTTTTTGTTGAATCTAGAGATTGTCGTTTACAATGTGTTGCTGTTAGGGGACATAGCCTGAAATTAGGGAATGTCGACAACTTGATATCGCTCTAACCCTAGTAAGCGCTCTCACAAACTATCAAATTACGATTCTAGGGCCCACCTTATCATGGCAGGATGTGACTGGGGTTATAACTGGTGGGTCAGGGACTTAAGGGGAATTGAGGTTATGACTAGAATTACAATGGTCAAATCGAGACAGACCAGCAATCGAGGATTCTGGGTTGAAGGTGTGTAAGATGCATGGATGTAAAAAGCCAGAAGCCTGGGGATAGGCTGAAACTGAGGCTCGTTGGGATAAGGACTAGGGTGTTATATGGATATTGGAACTTGTAGGCCTGCTATGACAGAGCGGAAGCCAAAGGTAGAATTAGCCAAGCAGGGTGATATGGAACTGATTGAAGAGCGTAGGGTTAATGATTTGGCAATGTGGGTTGGTCAAGGGCTGCATGTTTTGGCTGGAGAGGCCTATAATTTGTTGAGAGGTGGGCGGGTGGTCGCCCTGACTAGTAGGAAGATAGATATTTTCTCATTATTGGCTCTACCACCTTTTGCGTTTTTGCTAGAGCCGACCCCCTTTAGCTCTTTCCGATACGCCCTTTCGGGTTTTCACCTCGAGCGGTTTCCCAATTTTTCCTAAGGCGCCCCTTTCAGATTTTCGCCTCAGCAGAGTTATTGGCCTTTTTGCCCCTAGTTGCCTCCTTGCGACGAGGGTGACTGGGTCTGTCGGGATATCTCTATTTTTAACACCATTTTGTTTCATTTTTTTCTTTTTTTTCACTTACCTAGGAGCTTGACGGTTGGGTCATTGTTGGTGTTGGGCGTCCTCGCTCTTGTTGTTCACATGATGATTGTTGTATGCCTAAAATGCATGAACTTATGAACCAAACGAATGCATGAGCATGAGTACTCACACAGAGTCACTGTGTTGCTATCATCAAAATAAAACAATATATGTTGTTAGCATCAAAACTAAACAACATATAGTATACTTGTGCCCTAGGGGACACAACAACCTCCCCCTCTCTCTTCTCTCCCACGTCTACGCATCGGCGGTGACCCCTTTCTCACTTGCGTCGTCCCCTCTCTCTCTAGCCACACTGCCTACTTCCCCCTCACCACACCACACGGCAACTTGCTCCACCTGCTAGCCCCTCCGTCAACCTCAACCTCTCTCTCTAACCTCAACACTACTCTCTCCCTTTCGGTTCTCACTCCCACCACCACACACAGCCCATCTCCCATGGCCATGTTCCCCTTCACACGCAGCGGAGGCCCGCCCACGCACACAACCTTTGCTTCGCACCTCTCCCTGCTCTCTCCTCCCATTGCCTCCTCTCCTTCGCTCACCCTCTCGCTCTCTCTCTCGTCGTGACCCACCTCCACCTAGACATTCCACTCCTCACCCCGTCGATCTCTCACCCTCCTCCGTGGCTAACCACCTCCACCTCCGCCATGCACGTGAGCCTCTCTTCACACACACATGCACACTCATCGACGGCCGCTCCCTCTCTCTCTCTAACTAACACACACTCCACCGTGACATCCCCCTCATCGTGGCTCTCCTTCTTCTCCCTCCTCTCACCTTACGCTCCCCTCTACGCACGTATACCACACCTCTTACACCGCCGGCAGACACACCCCTCTCCCGCCACCGTCTCCTGTAGCCAAGCACCATCACCTTCTTCTCCCTGAACCACCGCATCCCTGTGCGAGCCTCCTTCCCTATGCATCTCACCGAGGAACCCCTCGCTCGTCGTGTCCCTCTCTCTCTCACCTTCTTACGGCACCCGACTAGCCTCCCCCTCCCACCAGTCCTGTGGCATCCACCCTCTACCCTTCTCTCCACACCACAACACCGCTGCGAGCATCGCGAGTTTCCTCCACTCTCCACCATCTCCCATCACCGTAGTCGCTCTTTCTCTCTCTAATCAACACTAACATGCATGCACTGCTGTCTCCTCCACTCTCCCTCCTTTACACTCTGTTGACCCAGAGAGATGGCGGACAAGAAGGGGGGTTGAATTGTCCCCTTGCCTAGATGGCGAATTTTTAAAAACTTTCTTAGCATAACATAATGGAATTAAAATAACTAACGTTGATTAGCTCAAGCCCAAGTGTGATTAAGATAAATGCGAGAAACAAAAGATATTCTCTCAACTTTTCCGTTCTCACTCGAACAATCAATGCATTGAACAACTAAACTAACTCTCACACGGATAGCGGATGAAGCGATGTGTGTTGTGTAGTGAACTAAAAACCTTTTAATTAGACCTATGAAGGGAGATAGAAGAGATGGTCAATCGCACAAGTAACCACAAATGACACAGGATTTTAAGGTGGTTTGGCACCACGACAGGCTCCCTACGTCCACCCCTCACCCAACCAGGTGAGGCTTCACTACATGCTACTTTCGTAGCAACACGGGGATGAACCCCAGCACACACACGCTGCTTCCGCAGTAATAACCACATGGGGACTCGCCCCAACACGGTGCCACTGCAGCACACACACACACACGTTCGGGGAACATACCCTGGACATGACAAGCACACGGAGTCGAAGCTCCGTCCACATACAACAACACACGGGGGAAGTTTCCCCACAGTAAAATCACACACGTGGAGATACAACTCCGCCCACACACAAGTATCCTTCAGATTTAACAAACAAAGATATACAATAATCGCCTAAATGTTGATCTAATGCTTAAATAAGAAGGAAGAGATGAGAATAGAAGAATCCCCCTCAAATCTTCAGTAAAATCACATCCAAAGAAGTGATGGGAAGCGCTGAACGTTCTGTCCCCGAAGTGGAAGCTTGTTACGATCGCCAGAGATGCTCACGGTGTGGTATCTTCAATAGCTGTGGTCGAAGTAGATCAGATCGACAGATTAGGCTTGATTCTTAGCGTCCTCCTCTTCTTCTTCTTCCTCCTCCAGGTGGTGGCGTCGCCCTAACCCTCCTACTTCTTTTCCTTCAAGCAAGTAGAACGATATTAGCACAAGGACTTGTTTTCTCCGATGGAATTCGTAGCCCATATATAGCCAAGGGTTAAACAAACCAAATGGACATAAAAGCCCTTCCTAAACCCTTCAGACCAACCCTCATTTGATGTATGGAAACCCTAAGGTCATTGGAGTAAAAACCCCAACCATTCGGACCATTAAACCATGGGTTCGAAACCAAACCGGCAAGCCCGATCCGAAAATAATATGATCGGTGGGGTATTTTTCCCCTCTCATCCGGTGGCTCCTCACTCCACCGAATCACCCAATTGGCCTCACCGGATCACACCTAAATACCCCACCGGTTGAGCCTCCCATCCTCCACCAGATCAACACACCTCCACTAATCCCACCGTATCATTCCAAAGCCTCCCACTGTATTACAACAAAAGCCTCCATGCACCAGATCGGCCTTCCCACTTCCCACCGGATCACCACTCTCGTCCGCGTCCTCCCACCAGATCACCTCCCATCTCCCCACCAGATGGCACCCCGCCACCGGATCAACTCCCACACCTTCTCGCACTGGACCAACTCCCCAAAGTTGCCACTGGATCAACCTTCGACTTCCTCCACCGGATCACGCACACACCTTCCCACTGTGTCAGCGCGCTCAACCCGCTACCAGATCAACGCATCTCGCCTCCCACCGTTCTCACCCACCGTCGTGCGTCAGTGGAGCTGTCCTGGTTGTTATCTATTGCCCCGGTGCCTATTGATCCTATGAAACCCCAGGCTTCGGGCACTGCGGCCAGTGCCCCATCTTGGCATCATCGGCTTGGGCCACCGTGGATTTCTGGGGCATTGAAGTAAAACTTGGGGAGACTGTCAAGTGTGAGCCTAGTGATGATCAGTACTTGCATCTTTCACAGGCATCACTCGGAGAAGTGAAAAAGGATAAGGGGAATGAAAGTATACTCATTAGTGTTAAATTCAATGATCAGAGGCTTGTAATTGGGACATTATCTGCTGATAAATGTCCCCAAATCACTTACGATTTGGTGTTTGAGAAAGAATTTGAATTGTCCCACAACAGAAAGAACGGCATTGTCTTTTTCATTGGTTGCAAAGCCTTTGCAACACAAGAAAGGGCCTGACAATCTTACGGATAACAATGTTTCCAAATCTGAAGAGGAGCTTTCCTGGTTATTATCTATTGGGGATCCCAGCTAGTTCCCTGGGTGTAGTAGCTTCCGGGTATTCTCTATTCTGCAGGTGCTGACTGTTCAGCTGATTCTGGAGTAGAGTAGAGATGGGAACCTTCTTCATGGCGAGTTTCCCAAACTTATGATTGTGTCATTCATTAGAAAGGATGATTTCCTTTCTGGTTAAGAGAGGAGTGTAGAACAACAGGGAGGGAAAATTTATTTATTTTCTTGGCAAAGTTTCATAGGGGCTCTATGCTGCAGTTCGATACTTTACACAAGATGGGGGGGGCTTGGATATATGGCTCCGAGGGGGGAGACATTGGTGATATCTGATTAGAAGTCTCCTCCTACTAACAGTATTGTACATACAGAGGAAGTGCTAACCGGTGGGAACTCTCATATCCGGTAGCAAATCTATTTATCCAGTGGGAGAACTGATTAAACGGTGGAAGCCCAGGTAAGCGGTGAGAAATGTTTAAAACGGTGGGGGAGCACTGTAGCACCCAGTGGCGTGCTCCTTTATCCGGTGGGTGGCATTTCTGCAGACATACCCGGTGGCACCTGAGCGTCACATGATCCGGTGGCACCCACTATGAGCCGGTGGCCTGTCTTCACTGCTCATCCGGTGGCACCCTCCACAGGCGATCCGGTGACTCTCCAGGTGCTCTTGATCCGGTGGCAACGGCGGGAGAAGACAAAACAAATGGACATTGACTGCTGGACATTCCCAGCAACCATGGGTCCTCGTCTGCACTGTCTGGCGCACAATGGCTGAAGTTTTGAGGATTTCCGCATTCGTGTAAACCTCAAATGGCATCACGCTGCAAGCTTGTTGCTCACCCCCGAATGGAGATCGTGAAGGCGACGCATGAGGAGAAAGCCTCGAGAAGATGACCAAACGATGCTCCGTGGTTGACCCGTTGTTGCCGTTGCCTCCTCCATGAGCTGAGATATATAAACAGAGAGAAGAGAGAAGAAAAGGGAGAAGAAGAGAAGAAGAGAGAAGAGAGAAGAAAAGGGGGGAGGAGAGAGTCTTCTTCTCCGAAGCTTCACTCCTGGGATGGCTTTGGCATTCCCGCTGCCTGCTCCTCCAACTACCTTCATCTGTGTGAAGAGAAGAAGAGAAGAAAAAAAGGAAGGAGAGGAAGAGCTCCATGGGCTGCTTTCCTACTCCCTTGGCTTCTCCACCTGTGGCCTCGACAACTGCCACCTGTGAGAAAAAGAGAGAAGAGAGGAAGAGAAGAGAGCCTGTGAAAGAAAGAAGAAGAGAGCCCGTAAGAGGAGAATGGAAGGGGAAGGGTGAGTGAGAGAGGTATTGAGGCCCAGGAGGGGAGGGGCTGACATCCTATACCCCTCCTCTCTATGCATCATTCTCTTTCCTCCTTCTTTCATTCCTCCCTTGTGTTACCTGCATCATTTTCAATTTAGATGCTAGGAACTAGGGGCTAGATACTGGGTGCTGGATACAAGATTGGAATGTTAGAATATGGGTATCAGACTGGACACCGGTGCTGGATGCTGAAGACAGACAATGGAAATAAGTACTAGAAGCTCGGTACATGAACCGAATACTGGGAGTTAGGTGCTGGAACTAGGTACTGGGAACCAAGCATCGGAACTGGATACAGGAAGCCGGGTACTGGGAACTAGAAGTTGAAAGCCGGATATTGAAAACCAGAAGCTGGAAGCTGGAGGGTAGAGACTGGAAACTAGAGGCAGGGGATACCGGGACTAGAGACTAGAAGCTGATACTTAATCTGGATATTGGAAATTGCATATTGGAGGCCTGCCTGTGCAAGGCGTGCTGGCCTGTTGCCAGAACTAAATCTAGAGATTAGAAACTGGGTACTGGGTATAGGATCCTGAGAGCTAGATACTGGCAATTGGATACGGGAACTGGATGCTAGGACCCAAACATTTGAATAGGAGACTGGAGCTAGATGCTGGAAGCAGGGTACTGGAGCTAGATACTAGAAACTGGGTACTAGAACTAGGTGGGATTAGGTAACAGAAGCTGGATACTGGAAGCTAGTTATTGGAGCTGGGCACTAGAGGCCTGCCTGAATGAGGCATGTTGACCTGATTGGTTGGAGATTGGAAGCTGGAGGGCGACCCATAGGGCGATGTTGACCTGAAGGTTTGGAAACTGGAAGCTGGGGGCCGACTCGCAAGAGTGCATTGGCCTATGTTACTGGAGGGTGAAGGCTGGAGGCCGGTTGTTGTCATGTGTCAACCTATGTCGTTGAAAGCTGGAGGTCGATCCATGAGGGTGTGTTGGCCTATGTTACTGGAGACTGGAAGCTGGAGGCTGACCCATGAGGGTATGTTGGCCTATGTAGTTAAGGCTATTGGGGTGATTTTGGAGTGTGCTGGGTATAGGCCGAATGGCGGTGTACCAACTGTTCACATGTTGTTAGCCGGAAATGTGATTCACATTAGCCCAGGAAAGTGGAGCTGGGCTGGCCAGGTGGCCTCGGAAGGCATGATGACTAGGAACTGAGACTAGGATAGGAACTGGAGATAAAAGTTGGGTCTGGGACTAGGACTGGTATTGGAACTGGGATTACAACTGGTGCTGGGGATTGGAACTGGAGCTGGCCAACTGGCCTTTGAAGGCATTGTAGCCAGGATACTAAGACCGGAGCTAGGCTAGCCGAATGGCCCTGGGGGGCATCACAACCGACAGCTAGGATTGGGGACTGGAGCTGGCCGGATGACCTGTGATGGGATTGCAGTCGATATGTTGGAGCTGGACGTAGGTACTGGGTCTAGGTGACTGGCCCTGGGTTTGGGTAACTGGTTCGCAGATGCGCTATAACCGAACTGCTAGACTGGCAACTGGCACTAGGCCTAAGCGGCTGGCCTACGGTGGCGTTGTAGCTGCGGTGCTGGGACTGGTAACTAGTACTGGAACTGAGCGGCTGGCCTGCGGAGGCGTTGTAGCCGTGATGCTGGAACTGGCAACTGGTATTAGAACTAAGTGGCTGGCCTGTAGAGGCGTTGTAGCCGTGGTGCTGGAGCTGGCAACTGGTACTGGAACTGAGCGGCTAACCTGCGAAGGCGTTGAAGACACGATGTTGGAACTGGTAACTGGTACTGGAACTGAGTGGCTAGCCGGCGGAGGCGTTGTAGCCGCGATGTTGGAACTGGTAACTGGTACTGGAACTGAGCAGCTGGCCTGTGGAGGCATTGAAGCTGCGATGCTGGGACTGGCAATTGGTACTGGAACTGAGCGGTTGGCCTATGGAGGTGTTGTGGCCGCGATGTTGGAACTGGTGACTGGTACTGGAATTGGGTGGCTAGCCTATAAAGGCGTTGAAGCCACTATGCTGGAACTGAGAACTGGTACTGGGACTGGGTGGCTGGCTTGTAGAGGCGTTGAAGCAACGGTGCTGGAATTGGGAATGGTACTGGGATTGGGGTGGTTGGCCTATAGAGGCGTTGAAGCCACGATGTTGAGACTGGGGACTGGAATTGGAACTGGCGTGGCTGGCCTGTAAAGGCATTGAAGCCACGGTGTTGAGACTGGGAGCTGGTACTGGAACTGGTGTGGCTGGTCTGTAAAGGCGTTGAAGCCACAGTGTTGGGACTGGTCAGCCAACTATTGAGGTGTGTAGCCGAATGTTGGAGCTTGAATTGGCAATGGCCGACCCTCGAGGGTGTGGTGGCCACTGTTGTTATGAAGTGGTGCTGAGGTCGCCGTCAGCGAGATGTCACGGTTGACGGCTTTCATCACTGAGGAGTAGAGAGGGAGAGAGTTTTTTTTTTGTTTTCTCCTTACCAGCTCTACCGCCCCTACAACAGAGTCCAGTCCAACAGAAAGTACAGTCTAAAGTAGTAAAACGTACCACATGCCAAGTGAACACTCAGCCTGGCAAGCTGGCAACTAGGAACCTCCACGCAACATCCTCGAACCTCGAGGAATAACCACCACACCTGAAAATCGGGGGTGAGCCTCCTATCACTGGCTCAGTAGAGATCCCGCGGAATCCCAACCGAGAAAACAACGGCGAAAAGGAAAACTACGCTAGCCACGGAAGGAACAACAGTAACAGCAAGAACAGCAAACCGGTGGCCGGTCAAAACTCGGCACTACAGCTACTCCTACCGTACCGGAAAACATGACCCAGTCTCCCGTCGGGGGACAACCAAGTCACGCACCCGAGATCCCGATCCCACGGTCGGGGGACAACCAGACACGAACCGCCCTAGTCACACTACTAGGAAAATGGCACGACGCCTCAATCGCAGAGGCCTGCCCTCACTAAAGGGTCCAAGCCGAAACCTCGCGGTCTAGAACACAGTCACGACCTCACCGTCGTGAACTCAACGCTATCTAGGGAAAACCCTCGGTGATGCTCACCGGAGACCCCAGACCTCGACTACGGGAACGCTCCCGAAACCACACACGAAACTCTGTCGCGCAGACAGGAAACGGAAACTCAGGACACGACAACTCATGTCACATGACGGGAGCACCACCCACTAGAAGAACGACCGTATGCGTCCCCTGACATCTTACACCGCGTCACAAGTGTCTAGCTATAACGCCCCAGGCACGAGACTCAGACACACTCAGTAACCAGAAGTACCACAAAATAAGGACTAGTTGAGGTCGCGCTCATCAGCGAGGGTCCGAACCCTCAGTCTCATGTGCACACTCAGACCATAAGCCCTAGGTCTATCCTCTAGCTGGTAATTCTCTCACTAGCCCAGACTCGGCGGTATGCGGGGGCCCTACGGTAACCAGCCTACTTACCATCTCTCTCGGGTCACGCTCTCCACCACTCCCAAGTGGGTCCGCACGTGCATGCGCAGGAAAGCTATGACTAGTGGGGGTTCACTAAGCGTGAACACTGAAAATCACGCGTACACCCATCGCGAGTAAGGCGAAGTAACAGGTGGCTCGAGGCCACCAAACTCTGGACAGTCCACTAGACCTACTAACCCAACGGTCCTTGAGTCACGAGATTCGGGGTCAAGACCGTTGTACCAGACGACTCCATGCCGTCAATCTGCCCTAACCCTAGGGTCAGAAACCTTGGCACGATGACTCATGGCGGCTCGATCCAACAAGAACACAAAAGCCCGGGACACACGGGGTCACCCAGACCCTCTAAGTCTATGGGCACGCTAATCGAGGTAACATGATACCTCCAGACATCCCCAAAATACAGTCACGGAACCCACTGGATGTCCGAAACACTTACGAGACTGAAGGTCGACCGCCGGGTCACAACCGGGTTGACCGGAGGTCTACATACCACAACCGGGGCATGAGAGGGTCGCTCGGATCCTCAAGCCCACGGGAACACTATTCGAGATAAAGCGACACCTTCGGACCCCCAAAAACATGGTCACGATACTCACGGGGTATCCCGGGATGCACACGGGCCAAGGAAGACACGCCAGGCTGCTCTCCCACCCTCCGACTCGCAAAACTGGTCGCCCTCATGAATGTGCTGCTTGCTCTGGGCGCGTTCATGAACGCGGCCTCCACCCTGAGCACGATAAAAGAAGAACGCGCCCGTCATGAGGGGCGCGACCCTACAGAATGCGGCGGGTCCCCTGGGCGCGTCAATGCGTTGACGCGGCAGGGTCAATGAGAGCGATCTTGGTCGCGGTTGGTCCCACCACCCAGACCCCAACTACCCTACTATTCATCTTCCTGGGTGAACGCAGTTGATCAGGGCGACGTGTTATCAAGAACGCGCCCACTTGGGCGAGCGCGTTCTCAGTCCGCGCCCAAAAATGGCAAAAAATACGGGGAAATCCATTCCACGCCCCAATCACCCCCATGTGAAGGGGAAACAAAAGGGAAAATCTTTCCCAAGCCCCTAGGCATGCATCTAAACTCCTGGATCGGCCAAAAATATCGTAAAATGAGAAATCTGACTTACACCCCAAAACGTGATCTTTTCCCCAAAGTGTCCCGTTTAGCCCGCTCGGCTCACCGCGGCCTACAAAACTCACGGGAAAGGAAGTACAGAGGTTAAGGATTGTTGGGTATATGTTCTCACGTTGTTTTTAACCCCGATTTTGATGATAACAAATATTGTGAGTTTGTGGGAGTAAAATATTGTGTGTAGTTTAATGTATTCAAAACGTTGTGTGTTTGGAAGAGCATGTGCTTTATAATGACATCTAGTGCATTGTGATGGAATACTCCCTCGAACCTCGAGGAAGAACCGCCACACCTGAAAACCAGGGGTGAGCCTCCTATCACTGGCTCAGTAGGGATCTCGCGGAACCCCAACCGAGAAAACAACGATGAAAAGGAAAACTACAGAAAAGAACAACAGCAACAGTCGGAACAGTAACTACGGTGGCCGGTGAAACCTCGGCTCTACAGCTACTCCTACCGTACTAGAAAACACGACTCGGTCTCCCGTCGGGGGAACAACTAAGTCACGCACCCGACATCCCCATCCCACGGTCGGGGGACAACCAGACACGGACCACCCTAGCCACACTACTAGGAAAATGATGCGATGCCTCGGTCACAGAAACCTGCCCTCACAGCAGGGCCTGAGCCGAAACCACACGGTCTGGAACACAATAACGACCTCACCATCGTGAACTCAACGCTGTCTAGGGAAAGCCCTCGGTGACGCTCACCGGAGACCCCAGACCTCGACTATGGGAACACTCCCGAAAACAACACCCGAAACCCCGTCTCGCAGACGAGAAACGAGAACTTGGGACACGACAACTCACGTCACGTGACGGGAGTACCACCCACTAGAAGAACGACCGGATGCGTCCCCTGATGTCTTACACCGCGTCACAAGTGTCTAGGTACAACGTCCCGGGCGCGAGACTCAGACACACTCAGTAACCGGAAGTACCACAAAACAAGGACTAACTGAGGTCGCGCTCGTCAGCGCGAGTCCGAACCCTCAGCGTCGTGTGCACACTCAGACCATACGCCCTAGGCCTATCCTCTAGCTGGTAATTACCCCCGAGCCCGGACTCGGCTGTGCGCGGGGGCCCTATGGTAACCAGCCTTCTCACCATCTCTCTCGGGTACGTTACACCAGTGCCCCTAGTGGGCCGACACACGCGTGCCGTGGAAGTTACGACTAGTGGACGGGTCACAAATGTGAACACAGAAAATCACGCATGCACCCATCGCAAGTAACATGAGGGAAGAAGTGGCTCGCGACCACTAGACTCTGGACAACCCACTAGACCTATTAAACTCAACGGTCCTTGAGTCACAAGACTTGGGTCAAGACCGTCGCACGGGACAGCACTGAGCTGTCAATCTGGCCTAATCCCTAGGTCTAAAACTACGGTGACACGTGAAAAATCCCCAGCCCCAGGCTGGTCAACTGGACTCGCAGTCCAAGGCCATACACACGGCCCACACGGATACTCAGAGCATACACATGGGGTTACCCGGACCCCAAAACTCACGAGCACGTCAATCGACACAACGCGGCACATCTAGACACCCCCAAAACACAAACACAGGTCTCACGGTGTCCAGGACATTCACGAGACTAAAAGTCAACCATTGGGTTACAACCGGGTCGATCGAAGACCAGCACAATGCACAACAACACGGTAACCACGGATCGAAGCAAACGGGACTGCAAACCACCCGGTGCAGCCCAGACTCTGGCGGTCCAACCTTGGAGCGTCACAGACTCTGGCGGTCCAATTCTGGTCCGCCACGAGACTCTAGCGGTCCAACCTCGGAGCGCTAGAAGAGAAGGTCCCACTGGCTCTTGCGCACCTGCCTCAGGCCGCCACAGCGCTCTAGCGCCCGTACCTACGGCCGCTAAAGGCACAAGACCACAATGATCAAAAATCCAACGGTCAACTCACCCCTCTGGCAGTCGAACCATAGAGCGTTACACGCTCTGGCGGTTTATCGTGTGGCCGCCAGGCTGACGGACGCCCTGCGACAAAATAGTACCCTGTGGCGCACCCTCCTTGGGCCGCCACAGCCTCTGGCGCGCCTACCCCAGGCCGCCAGTGAGTGTGGCGGTCTCTGGAATGACCGCTACACTCACCCAAGAATGGGACGGCGGGAACATTCCCAAAAACCTGTTCCACGCCCCAATCATCCACGGATGATGGGGAAAATAAGGGGGAAGCTCTCCCGACACCCATAGCATGCATCTATGCCTGCGAATCGGTCCGAAACGCGACGAAACGACGGATCAACGCTCAAGCCCTAAAACATGGATTTTTCCTAAAACGCCCAAATAAGCCCGCTCAACTCACCACGGCCTATGAAACTCGCAGGAAAGGAAGTGCACGAGTCAAGGTTCCGTCCCCCTACCTCCACCGAAGAAACGACGCACCGTGGACGCCGATCCACGAAGAAAATGTCTTAAAACCCCCGTCGGTGCCATCACGCCCGTGAACCGGCTTCACCGCGCCCTCGAGCATCGATCCTCGACCCATCTCCGTCGTCCTCATCACCCGTGTCGCCCCACCTCACCCTCGCCTGGCTCCATCGGCCGCCGGAGAGGAGAGAGTGAGAGGAGAGCGTGGGAGAAGAGAGAGAGGGTGAGAGTGAGAACCCCCCTCCAATCCCCACACGTTGCATGCCCCTCTCCCACACACCCCTCCTCTCACTCACGAAGCCACACCTCGCGGCCCTCCCTCACTCTTTCTCTCACCGATGCTCTCCCTCGCAAGCCACCCTCTGCGACCACTCCCCTCACCACTACACCCCCGTCGCGACAGACCTCCCCATTCCCCCTCTCCCACCACGCTGACCAACCCCACCTTCAACCGTGTCTGCCAACCCTCAACCACGCCGGATGCCCCCCCTCCTCTCCATCCTTCTCTCTAACACTCTGCCGGCCACCGTCTCTCCCGCCCCACTCCCTCTCACACCCAGCCGCCGGTGAGCCTCCCCTCTCCCCCTCTCTCTTCACCCAGTCACCATAGCCGCTCCCTCCTTCCCTTCTCCCAGCCAACCCCCTACCGGACAACGTCTCCCTTTCTCTTGTTCACAGCCGCAGCACCCCACACCCCAGCCCACTCTCCATCTATCATCTCATGCACACCCACAGTCACTCCTCCGGCCCCGCCGACGAGCCTCACGCTGGCCACCTCTCATCTCACTGCCATCCGCCCCCCGTCTCCGCTAACCATGCCGGAGGATCCCCATGCATCCCTGCCCCGGCCCTCACTCCCTCTCTTTCCTTTTCCCCATGCACCACCGCCTCCAAGCCTCCCTTCTCATCACACCACCCCAGCAGGACGCCGACACTGGCTGACTCCCACCGTGAAGACACCCCCGGCCCTCACTCTCACTCTTTCGAACCAATGCATGCCCATCGCTCCCTCTCTCTCTCTAACCTCCACGCACGCACCGCCGCGGCCAACCCCCCTCTCATGCACGTAGCCCTCACTGCCCGACCTCCTCCCACGTCCCTCCACCTCCTCTCACCGCGCCAACCACCTCCCTCCACTACCATCACACCCCACCATCCGCGGCTGACCCTCCACTACACTCTCTCGCTGGCAACCGTACCCCCTCTGCTAACACCCAACCGCCCTCCTCCTCTCTCCCCTCTCCCGTCTCTGTCGCGTGAACCACCCAGCCTCCTCTTCCCACCGCCCACCTCTCTCCCTTTCACTGCCTCACCACCGCCGTCGTCGTCCTCCCCATGCACACACGTCGGTAGCCCACTCACCCCGCCATGCCCTCCCTCTCTCTCTAACCACCCAGCCACTCAGGCAAGACCCTCTCTCTCTCTCTCTTCCTCTCTTGACCACCGCCATAGTTGCACTACTCTGCTGACGTCCGTCACCACAGCGGCCACCATCCCCCCCTCCACTGCCACGGTAACTCCCCAGCGCAACCACCACCACCCTGTCCCCTTCTCTCGATCCCCCTCTCTCCCACGCATCTCTCTCTCTCCCCCTCTTTCCCTTACACCAAACCCACCTCCTGTCGGCCGCACCGGACACCACCTCGTCTCACCCCCCTCTCCTCTGCGCTCACCCAGACATGGCCGCTGGCCACCCTCCGACCACCGTGGCACCCCATCGCCGACCATCTCACCGTCTGCCAACCACCGGCGTCCTCCCCTCTCACCTTCTCTCCACTGCACACCATCCTTCGCAGACCCCCAACTGCATTACACCGCGGGCACCCCCCTCCTTCTCGCTGTTGGCCACTCCACCCTCTCTCCTGTCGCCCTTCTCACTGCCGAACGCGCTTCCCCCCTCACCCCTGTGAACACCCCCCACCGGTCGCCCCTCTGACCACCTCCACACTGCAGCCCCACCACAGCTGGTCGACCTCCATGACCTCCTCTCTCTCATGCCCGCACCCTCTCACCACCCGCGAGCCACGCCCCACCTCTCTCCACTTCCTCTGCATGTAACCCACGACCACCCCCTCTCTAACCATCGCCGACCTCCCCAACGCAAACCGGTCTCCCCTCTCTTCTCTTCACCCTCACCCTGCTCACACCACCGCGAGCCTCTCCCTCTCATCGCCTCTCTGCACCTCCCCAGCGACGCCACCGATCTCCCTCCTCACTTGCCGACCACCATCTCCGAGCTAGCCGGCCACCTGCCACTCCACCGGCCGCTGCCACCTCCCCTCACCACACCGGCGTCCCCACTCCCCCTCTCCACGTCACCGCCACTGGCGCACCCTCCGCTTGCATGCCCGCCTCAACCGCCGGAACAGCCTCCCCTGCGCGAACCCCCTATCTCTTCCACTCTCTCTCACTCTCAGCCCATCTTCTCTCTCTCTCTCTATCTCTCTCTTTCTCTCTCCCATCCCAACCTCCCTCTTTCTCTCTATCTCTCCCTTTCTCTCTCCCGTTGTGGCCTCCCTCCCTCTCTTCCTTTCTTTCTCTCTCTCTCCCGTCCCATCTTCTCTCTCTCTCTCTCTCTCTCTCTCTCTCTCTCTCTCTCTCTCTCCTAACCCTAGCCCCCATGTATCCCATGCCTCAGCCCCCTCTCCCTCTGCACTCAGGTCCGCCTTCCTCGGCTCCGAGCGTCCACGGCACCCCAGCGTCGCCCCGTCGCCGCTACGCCCTCCCGTCGATCGAGAAGATCACGCTGCTGCACTCTACAACCAGCCTATAGTAGAGGTCAAGCTTGCAGAGACTACCCCAGCATTCACGGTGCAAAATAGCCAAAGCTTTCTTCTGTGGAGTTGTACGTTGTCTAGTCAGCTTCGTCCCAGAAGTGATCCCGCGGCGATCCGACCTCGGCACCGTTGGCACCACCTATTCTCGTGAAACTGCGCCAACCTCAGGTCTGAACCTGAGCACCATCTGGTAGCAGCTCCACCATCCGCTCCTGTGCGATTCAGCCAGATCTCTCTTCATGAGAGTTCTGCTCCTTCGAAGCATCGACAGACCAGAGGTGGTCCCGCCTAGTTTCGATATCATCTCCATCCAGGGTGGCCATTCTCCCTCAGTCACGCCAGACCTGGAGTCCCCTATTTGCCCAGGACAGGCTGCTGTCAAGTCAGCCCCGACACCCCCTCTTCCTTTCTTTTTTAGGTCAGATGGTCTTCAGCAAAGTTCAGATTTCGATGATACAGAACTAACGCAATGGTCTTGATCCGATCCGACATTAGCACTGGGAGTTCCCCCACAGTTACCTGCGACTGGTCCAACTTATCGCCCAGAAACCTGACACCGGCCGTTCCCACGACCACGTCCAGCGAGGTGATCAGACGGTTGCCATCTTTTGAGGGTTTGTAAGCCTCCCCGTCAGCAATGTCCACGACTTGGTCCCGTCATGATTGGAGTTCCACAGCACCCTTACCGGCCAATGTACCACGACTGCGCCAATCTGTCCTGCGCGGCAGAATTGCACAGACCCACAGCCGCGGCCGCTGTCCCCATCCAGATCCATCAGCTCAGCACCAGACCTTCAGGCACCCTTCGACATCCCTCAGGCTTCATCCAGGAGTTGGCTGCATCTCGAGCGGACGCCCGAGCTCGACATACGGTCGATAGTTGTTTTCCCCTCCTCGCGATCCCCCCTCCTGCGTGAGGGTAGTGAATGTAACGATTGTTTCCCCTCCCCGTGAACCCCCCCTCCCTGTGTGGAGCGTAGTGCATGTATTAGCAGGAACGACATCAAGCCTCATCGACGCAGCGTGTCCGCCGGGTGCACACGCTCCCTGGCTTGCCATCGTCTTCGATCGGTGCCGGCCTTTTCAGGCTTGGCAAGGTACGTGGCTGATCGCTTGCTCCCCTATGGTTTGTCCCTTCGTATCTTCTTTGTGCTCGCGCCGACGGTAAGAGAGAGCCCGATCCCGTCCCCCGTTACGTGTGAAATTGCTGCCGTGCGAGAGAGTGACCCAATAGTGCCCTCAGGCGCGAGGTCTGCCCCGGTTGAATCCGGGTGATCCCACCCCTTCAGGTCGGCCTCCCACCGATCGACCGCGTCACATAAGTTCTGCTCGGCTGGACTGGTCTGCGCAGATGTGGTGCGATGGCTGGTACGGGCGTTGTAGAACTCCAATCGTGGCGGGACTAGGTCAGGGACGTTTCTGACTGGGAGGTCTATGAGCCCTCCGAAGGGCGTGGCCGTCCGATCACCTCGCTGGGCGTGGTCGCAGGGACAGCCAGCGTCAGATTTCTAGGTGAACAGTAGGATAGGACGTCAAAGAACAGGGCAGAACTCCTGGTGCTGACATCAGAACGTAACAAAACCACTTGCGTTGGTTTCGTTATGTCGAGGGATGCAACTTTGGTGAAGACATCATGAACTGAAACTGACATGAAGGAGTGTTGGGGCCGACTTGACAGTAATTCATCCTGGGTGAATAGGGGCTCCGGGTCTGGCGCGCCTGTGGGAGATCGGACGCCACGGACAGAGACGATGCCAAAAGCAGGTGGGACCACCTCGGACGCGTCGGCGCTTTGGAGAAGCAGAACTCTCTTGAAGAGAGCTCTGGCTAAATCTCGCCGGGGCGGGCTGTGGATCTGCTACTAGATGGGACTCAGGTTCAGACCTGAGCTTCACGCAGTTTCACAAGAACGGGCGGTGCGTGCAGCGCCGAGGTTGGATCGCCACGGGATCACTTATGGAACGAAGCTAATTTGATGAAGTTCGACTCCACACAAGGAAGCTTTGGCTGGTTTGCACCGTGGATGCCAGGGCAGTCTCTGCAAATGCAACCTCTACTACAGGTGGGTTACAGAGGACAGCAGCAAGGCCTTCTCGATCCACGGGACGGCGTAGTGATGACGGGGTGACTCCGAGACGCCGTGGACGCTGGGAGCTGGGGGGGGCGGACCTGAGTTGCAGTAGGAGAGGGGGCTAGGGCCCACCTCGCACGAAAGAAACAAGGCGAAAAGGTATGCACAAGCACGGAAGGTAACTCTACCTAGCAAAAGTACTGCAGAACCAATAAGCAATAATAAATAAACGAAAAAACTAGCTACAACTAACTATGCCGTACAAACCAACCGTAGTCTGGTAAAACACGAGTCCACTCCTGCCAGGAGACAGGAGCTCTACCCACTAGAAGAACGACCAGATGTATCCCCTGACATCTTACACCGCGTTCTAAGTGTCTCCCTACTCGCCCCAGGCGAAAATTGAGATACGCAACAAGTACCACGAATAAGGACTAGCTGGAGTTGCGCTTGTCAGCACGCGTCTGTGGACACCAAAAATTCTCACCTTGTGTTTACGTGCAGGGGAATAAAGAAGAGAAGATGAAAAGAAGCCCTTCGTACTCCCAGCGGCACACCTGAGATGGCCCCTCAGCAGCATGCCTTATGAAGCCTCCAATGGCACACCCTGGTGCCTGCTCATTGGCACACCTCGGTGTTTCTCAGCGGCACACTCTCTGCGCCCTTCAGCGGCACGCCCTACAAGCCCTCCAGCGGCACAGCCTCAAAGCCTTCATGCTGCCCTTCAGCGGCACACACCCGTTAGCGCCCTCTGCAGCACGCCCCTAAGTGCCTTCAGCGGCACGCTCTGCTGCCCCCTGGTCGGCACGCCCCTGTTAGCCCCTCAGTGGCACACCCTGCAGGCCCTCTAGCGGCACAATCCCTCAACGGCACAGCCAGCTTAAGCCCTCCAGCGGCATGCTTCTAATGCCCTTCAGTGGCACACCCCATGTGCCCTTCCCCAGCGGCACACCGGCTGAGCCCCCCCAGTGGTAAGCCTTTCCAGCGACACGATTTCACAGTCTCCCGGTGGCACAGTTTTATAGCCCTCCAGTAGCACACTGTGGCTTGCTCTTCACCCGGTGCAACCGATAGAACAGTGGTAGCACCATGCCCTACGATCCTTGGCGTGCAATGGGGATCGTGCAGGGCTAGCTGAGGTATCACCCTCTGAGGATGGCACGCAGGCTACCCTCTGCAATTGGGGACGGATGGGAGTCAACTCCCATTAACGCCTCCTGCCATCGATGCTCCCGCCACCGAGGGTACAAAACAACCCCTCTTCGCTGTGAAGAGAAGAAAGAAGAGAAGGGAGAATAGACAGAGAGAGAGACGCACAGGGGATAAGAGAAGAAGAGAAAGAGAAGAAGAGAAGAAGAAGAAGGGAAGAAGAGAAAGGAGTCCGTCGCTCCAACCACCGCCGCCCGTGTGAAGAGAAGAAGAAGAAGAGAAGAAGAGAAGGAGCTGCCTCTACCCACCACTCTCAGCACGAAGAGAAGGAGAAAAGAGAGAAGAGAAGAAGAGAAGAAGGGAGAGGAGTTCATGCTCCGTCCCTCTTCTCCATTGTATCCCATCCCCCCTCCTTACCGTGGCTTGTTCTTTCTTGCTTCTTCCCTTTTCCTTTTTCTTGTGTTGCAATGTATTAGCTCCCTTGGGGAATTCCTCTTGTGAGAATAAAAATCGAAGGCTTGCAATTTTGATGGCTTTCTAAGGCATTTCTTCCGTGTTTGCATTCCTCGGGGTTTCACTCCCTCCACGCTTTTCTACCGATTACCTCTAAGCATTATGGCTTTCCCTCAGGTGCTTCACCCTGTTGGCCATTCCTCCCTCATAGGATAGCTCAATGGCTTCCTCCCTTTTTTCTCTGTGTTACAAACCCCCATCTCTTACGGGAATAAGCATCTCCAAGACCGGCGCGCCCCCAAGCTCCCGTGCCCGGTGCACCCTCAGCACCGCTTGGCCAGCATACCTTCAACGCCCTTTGCCCAATGTACCCTTGGCCTCGCTAGCCCGGCACACCGTGGCCGTCCCTTACCCGGCACACCCTCAGGGTGCTCCGCCCGGCACACTTCCAACAACCTTTGGCCGATGCACTCCCCCAGCCTGTGCAACCCGGTGTACCCTTTGACCTGTGCCTTGGTCGGTACACCCAACCAGCCCTTACCCGACACACCCAATCCGCCCTCCTGTCCCAGTGCACCCTTAGCCTATTTTAGCCCGACGTCTCTCACTCGCTGATTTCTCCTGGGCTTCCCGAAGTTTTATCATAGGTGTTGCCACCCTTGGCGCGCACCTCAGATTGTCAGGTTATGCCACTCCATGTGGGCGCGTTCCCTTTACTCCCCTTACTATCCGGGTCTTGGGGAGATGGTGCCGAATTATCACCAGAATTAACACAATAGCAATAGTAATAAAAGAAAAACAATAATGTAAAAATTAATAACAAATAATTAGAATAACTAACAATGAAGCGGCTTTGCCGAAATAACAAAAAATGGGAATCACGGAGATCCCGAATTAAGAGGACCTGTGACTCAGCTGGGTGCTGCCCGAGGGGTGCCACAATGTCTTCCTGTCATGAGACAATGTCGAGGTCAGAGTAGTAGGGTGTCGTAGGCACCATTATGCTGGGGTAGTTGGGCGTCACCACGGCCGAGGCAACTGAATGACGTAGGCACCACTTGTTGCTGGAGCGGTCGGGCGTTGTTGAGACTTGAGTGGTCGAACGGCATGAGCATCGCCGTTACTGGAGTGACCAAAAGTCGTTGAGCTCAGGATTGTTGGGTGCCGTAGGCCCCGGTGGGACTAGAGTTGTTGAGCGATCGGGTGTTGTGGGTCCTGATGTGATTGGTGTAGTTGGCAGTCAGGTGTCGGGGGCACCGTTGTGACTGAAGTGGTTGACAGTTGGGTGCCGAGGGCACCGTTGTGGCTGGGGTACTTGACAGTAGGGTGCCGGGGGCACCGTTGTGGCTGGAGTGCTTGGCAGTAGGGTGTCGAGGGCACCGTTGTGGCTGGAGTGCTTAGCAGTCGGGTGCCGGGGGGACCGTTGTGGCTGGAGTGCTTAGCAGTCAGGTGCTAGGGGCACCGTTGTGGCTAGAGTGCCTGGCAGTCGGGTGCTGGGGGCACCGTTGTGACTGAGTGCTTGACAGTCGGGTGCTGGGGGCACCGTTGTGGCTTGAGTGCCCGACAGTCGGGTGCTGGGGCCACTGTTGTAACTGAAGTGGCTGGCAGTCGGGTGCCCGGGGCTCCGTTGTGACTGGAGTGCTTGACAGTCAGGTGTCGGGGGCACTGTTGTGACTGAAGTGGCTGGCAGTCGGGTGCCGGGGGCACCGTTATGACTGGAATGCTTGACAGTCGGGTGCCGGGGGCACCGTTGTGAGTGTAGTTGATGATAGTCAGGTGTCGGGGGCACCGTTGTGATTGAGGTTGCTGGCAGTCGGATGCCGGGGACACCGTTGTGCCTGGAGTGCTTGACAGTCGGGTGCCGGGGACACCGTTGTGACTAAGGTTGTCAAGTGGTCGGGTGCCCGGGGCCCCAATGCGGCTGAGGTGGCTGGGTGCCGCGAGACCTTGATGGTCGTGCTCGGGGCCCGTTGACAGAGGCAAGGGCCAGACGCTTCATCTTGCGCTGGGGCTTGTGAAGTATGCCCATTGTTCGGGTAACAGCACTGATGGCACGATTATCGAGGTGACACGAAAGTGACACACAATCATCGAGGCGGGGAACCAGGCTGGGCGCCTCAATTGAGCCATGTCTAATGATGCGCGACCATTGGGACAGAGACTGGACAGGGTGCTCTCATTGAACAATGTCTGTGTCATGCACGAACATCGAGACAGAGATTTGGCAGGGTGCCTCGATTGAGTGACGGCTAAGGGTGCATGACTATCAAGGTAGGGACTGGTAGGGGCACTCTCATGAAGAGACATATGGGTCATGCACGAACACCAGGTCAGGGCCGAGCCGGGTGTTCCCGTCGAGCGGCACCTGGGGGCGCATAACTATCGAGGCAGGGCTCGGGCAGAGTGCTTTCACCAAGCGGCATCAAGGTCATGCACGACTATCGAGGTAAGACCTGGGCAGAGTGCTTTCACCAAGCGACATCAGGATCATGCACAAACGCCAAGGTAGGGCCGAGCAGAGTGTTCCCATAGAGCGGCGTCTGGGGGCATGTGACTGTCGAGGCAGGGCTCGGGTAGAGTGCTTTCACCAAGTGACATCAGGGTCATGCATGACTATCGAGGTAAGACCCAAGCAGAGTGCTTTCACCAAGCAAGATTTGGGGTCATGCACGATTATCAAGATGACATACATTCATCACCACTGGGGGGCCGCCTTTTCGGAGGTGGGTGTTTGGGCTAGACGCCATATGAGGGATGCCCATGCAGCATGCCCTCGGCGTGAGCCTAGCAAACGCACACACGAATCTCCTGGAGATGGGCGTTTGGGATAGACGCCGTGTGAGGGATGACCATGCGGCATGCCCTCAATGTGAGCCTAGCAAACACACACAAAAATCTCCTTAGCACATCCTTGCTCCTTGATGCTTGATCGTTGATTGTTGATTATTTGTTCATCCATGCCTCTTGGGCTCCCAAAGGGGAGGGTTTATAGTGGAAGGTGAAGGGTCACAAGGGGTTTACGCAGACTAGCCTGAGGGGTGAAGTTGGTCCGCGTAAACCAAGTGAATAGTGGGGGTTTATGTAGATTGGCCAAAGGGTTAAAGCTGGTCCCATAAACCCCCTCCCCTAGATGGGGTTTACGCAGACTAGCCTAAGGGTCAAAGCGGGTCCGCGTAAACCCCCTCCCCTGGATGGGGTTTATGCGAACTAGCCTAAGGGTTGAAGCGGGTCTGCGTAAACCCCTGGAGGGGTAAACTGGGCATGG